>CM067342.1:59930304-60024564 GCA_034190875.2 Urechis unicinctus
GTTCAAAGATATATGCCAATTTCAGCTCAAAAATCCGTCTTGAAAGAAGCTGCTGATTCATTACTGATTTTTCATGCAATTACCATGTCTACTAAATATGATATTAGTTATCATCAATAATTTGTAAGACTTTGATGTATAATGTTATGAATCCTATATACAGAGAATGATGTTCATTGGCCTTTGAAGTCGCTGTAGATAGCATGCTATATAGCAAGTAAATTGTTTAAGCAGAAAGGTTGGAACATAATAAGTCCATGTAAACTGAGCTTTTTAATAACAATTGATATGTTGCATTTTCAGTTCAGCATATCATTTTACCCTGATATAGATGTATATGGAATTATTACTATGTATATTCTTGATCATTTCTGTATCAGTTACTGATCAGTCATGGATGCACCATATATGGTATAAAATGGGATATGTGTTTATTTACTGCTAAAAGTGTCATGTTGATTCAAAAGTAACTCTTATCCCCAACCTACCATTACATTGGGAAGCTTAAGTGCTAGTATTACTGATTTCATAGAATCAACGAATGTTTGCACACTTATTCATAACCTCTCTAAATGCTAATATTGGGAAACAGCCACATAACCACCAGCAGCGTTATTTTGCTGTTCCCCACTCAAAAGCTGCTCTTGCGCTCTGAGTGACACGAGCTCCTATGCGCCCATCTAGTCAGCTAAGACCTCCAAACGATTCATATAACCCAACACACCTCCGTATACTCCCATGACCCAGTTAACTGTAGCGCTGTATGTTCCTAAACCCCTTACGCATCCTACTCCAACGCGAGATTGCTCTTCTGTCCTTACCCACCAGGCGACCATCATCCTACAGGTGGTAACAGTCCCGAGAAAACTTCATTGTATTCTTTTCCACATTTGTTTTGAAAAAGTTCCTTAGGGTGTGAGGATGTTGTATTCTGAGTATCATGACAGAGTTCTTCCGTATTTTCTAAAAGATACGGAATGGAGAGAAGAGGTGAGTTTCCCAAACAATGCAGGCCAAATAGTTCATTGGGATGTTGCAATAAGCAGGGTCGATAGATTCAGCGGGATGACATGAACAAAATTTAAAGTATTTTAAGCAACAATTTCTGTCACACACGCCAAATGGTTGTGAGTCGAGCAAATGACTCACTTTCGCACGAAATGTGGCGCGCTCTCTCGCACTGACCTTTCGCATAACTCGTTCTAAGAATCATGGGATTGAGCCGAAAGTAGTTCCAGCAAGATGGCAGCGTCTGTTAATGTTTGCGGTGTTTCTGATCGGGAAAATATCAAGCCTGTCGTTGGTAAGCAATTGTCAACCTTAATGTATCACACTAATGTTCAGTAATTGTATTTATATATTCAATAAATTAGAGTTGATTATGCAGGCTTTGTGACATATTGTCGATTCAGTTAATTTTGGAAGAATGAGCGATGAAATAGAAGTACACCGCATCGGTGCATGCATATGCCAGTGTGGTTGACGCGGGGTCCGAGGAGGTAGGGAGGGAGAAATGGTAGTGATGCATTTTTTCAGTGATTTCTACGGTATTTACATACGCTGTATACACACTAGGGTTCACATGGTCATTCATGTTTACTGTCCTGTCACTTGGGGTCCACTGGTCTGGTTCTGGGTCTCTGGCATGCTCTCTCATAAATTAAAGCCTACTTGTTGGGAGTGTTGGTCACGAAAACTGCTTGAACAAAGCTGTTCTTCCTTACTGAGTCACAATTCATAATTTAAAAATGACTCGTTTTTATTTTATAAAATAGTATTCATTTGTTTGTGTCCATGCTTCAGAATTTCAGACTCCAATGAAGATAACCTTGTCCAGGTTGAGACCCTATCATCTATGCTTTTCGTGCTGGGAGGACAGGAAGCATTGTCACCTTTGGCTCCTGAATAATGTGACTCTGCAGAGAACCTACATGAATTTGTTGAAGGATGTATTTTTGATAGAAATGCCCCATGACTGTGAATACTAATTATGTGAGAATTGTATCAATAGATTGACCAAAACACTTCAGTGGAAAAGAGATGCCATTTCCATGTTCTATGTATTACATACACAAAGCATAGATATTAATATTAGTAAATTAGAATAGCATGGTATCATATGTGTGCATGATTGGTCATCAAGTTGTTAAGAAATGCAGATTCAATATGCTCATAATTAATTAGTTTTTATGGAGGTGTTCATGTGTTTACATTCATATTGCTAAGCAGGTTTCTTATGTCTGTCTTTTAATATAGTTGGGGACATTGCAATTGTTAATGTCGTAATGTTTTGCTTTCTCTCGCTCTATACTTGTTTGATGCTCATGTGATCTATTGGCCAACAGCTTACCGCCCTGCGTGGAGGTCACATGACTTTTAACTAATTGCTTAGCCGATAGGGATGGTAATCACTTCCTGTTGTGACTCTGTTCCTTGCACACACAATTTTGATTTTCCTGTCCCACCCTCCACTGTTTTCCTGTCTTGTTGTAGTTTATTTAAATGTACAACCTTTTCATGTTGTGGTTGTGGTTTTCTCCCCCCACCTTTGCTGTGTGCAATGTATTTTGTTTATTCCATTTCTTACATGCACCTGGCTTAAATAAACAAGCCCATTTATCAACTCTAATCATGTTTTATCTTTCACAGCAAACTATTTGCAAGGTTTTTGTTTTTTAACTCTCATAACTCATACAATTTCAGCCAACTTGATTTTATTATATGACCACCAACCATAAAATATATTTTTTCCATGATAGTTAGATTTTTCCATGTGTCAATTTCCCAGAACTTTAAAACAAAGATGGCTATGTGTTGCACAACAGTGAACTTTGGTAATGTATTCACACCATAATTTTCCCTTTCGTTTATTAAAACAATAACTTTAGAGCCTTATTATTTTTAATTGCAGATGAATTAAATTGGGAGAGCATTACCTCGTTTAAATCACCCATTGCATTCACCCCCGATTTTCCAATGGCATAACCGGTCGCTTCTTGAAATATGAATATCAACACCCTTTACGATCCTAATTCATCTTCAGAAATGCTAGGGACTGGATGATACCCATTTTCGAATATCTTACCCCACCCCCTTCCGTGCCCACCGCGCTTGTGTACACGTGATTTCTTTTTATTTCTTTTCTCCAATTTCTTCAACCCAACAGTTAAATATGAATATGAAGAACTCGTGAGTTTTCCAATATTAGCATCGGTAATTACAAGGTGTTAGAATCATATGAAGAAAACTGCTTTCGCGACCCTTGCAGCGAACTGATTGCGGTGTAAAACCACGTGCAGAATTTGACTCGAATGTTTACTTGTATTGAGTAGTAATTTTTAGAACTATGTTTTTGGCGTAAGGAGACTCCCGAGAATCTCGGGACTGGGTGAATCAGTTATGAGAAAGGGGTATGCTGTAAGGGACAGGAAGCGGCCCTTTGCGGGAGAAAATGGCAAATGACTACAACAGTCCAATTGATTTTGTAAATCAGGTTGATTCCATATCGACTAACTTGACCTACTCAGACTCGCCAACCTTTGACAAAGTCGCAATATGAAATCTTCCAAGGACGCGGATCGTTGCCATGACGCCGAAGCTATATGGCGTTGAGAGATTTCTCTGGGAAAATAAGCTGAATACATGGTGTCTTTAAATTAACCGTACCATTTTATTCGTGGTCCCACAGAAGAGATAAGCATACGGATGTGTTGAGGTGTGTCTCCTTTATGTGGATCGAGTGATAATCTAAAAGTTATTCGAGTTTCGGAGAGTTATCCGGTTTTGAAGCGGCAAAATCAACAACTTTTATGGCCTCGATATATTAAAAGAACAAAATGTATAAGTGCATCATTTGTTGTCAGTGGTCATTTACATGAAACTACCGAACGGCCCAAAAACGGCCCTGTCTAAACGAGATCGGCACCGCGTTTGTCCATTTTACCCAAGGTCGAAAAATCGTGGAATTGGTCCGAATGACAACATAAGTTATATTTGAGCGCGTATAAAACCGTCAATACATGTCCGATTGTAATACAAATTGGGTCACATGTACTCCGTGACAGCTTAAGTCGGATCCCCATATTTCAAACAAAGTCTAATACTGTGGTGCAGATTTAAATGGTGAAGTGTACAATTTGATTGAATGGGCTTATGTGTCCAGACTTCGTAGTTGGGACATAGTGTTAATACAATTTCTGCAATATTCATTTTGCAGGTCTGACAGATAAGTCATCATGTCGCATGGGAAAAGAATGGTAACTTAATATTTCATTTATTAGTAACAGTGTAACCAATTCCCCGGTTTTATTGACTGAAGTCTACACTAGAACATTTGACATTTCCTGCAGTTGTAAGCTTATAAAATGTGGTTCACATTATTTTGATAACAATGTATAAGCTAGGTCAACATTTTTTTATTTTAGCTTCGTGCTTTGTGTGAGGGGTTTAGGTGTTTGCGCATGGTAGGCAGCAACCATTGCAGGTAAATCCTACCGCCATGAACGACGAGCGTAGCCCATAGTTTGCCGGCGAGGATTTGCAACCGCTTTAGAGAGGTGGGTTTTGCGAAATTGCTGCAGAAGATGTTTGAAGGCCTGGGCCTTGTCGAGCAGGAGGCTGAGGGTGCAGTCGGTGGTGTCGATTTGAATGTCATTTCTCGTAGTATTTGTTTCTCTAACTCGAGATGAGCTGCAAGGGCGGACTTGTAGTTATTGGCGATATCCTGGTGATTGGGCAAGTCATAAATAATAGGGAATCCATGAGTGATGCCGGACATGAGATATTGTTGGTCAGGGTCGTTTTCCAAATGCGTCTGCCATGCGGGAAGGTGGTCGGTGAGGGATGAGGTGGTGGGTGTGGGTACAGGTATGTCTAACCCCTCGCAGGCGCGTTTTTTTGACGACTCCATGCTAGTATGTGTGTGCTGCAGCTGGCTATTGGGTTCACCGCAACCGGGTACACTGCAGCGATGGGCGTACCAACAGGCTGTGCCCAAGTTACATCTGCCCGCATTAAACAAGCGGCATATCTCGCATGGGCGTCTGTACGGGCGCTGGAGGAGAGGACTGACTGACGAGATGAGGCCTGCAGACGGGGGCGAGTTTCGAGGTAGACTTTGACGAGGTGTATGTTGTCTTGCCCCCATTTTCATTTGGTCTGTGATTGCTATTTGCGATACTCTTTGTTGTATATGAGGAGCGATTGCCAGGTATACTTGGTGGCCAGCTCGGCAATCTTCTCCATATAGTTGAGGTACAAGTTAATGTCCTGAAGGGACAGATTGCCTCGCGCTATGAGTTCTCGCATGATTGTTAAGCAGGCACGCATCCACTGTAGGGGCGTGGTAGATTCAAGGCGGGGATTGCTGGCACCTGAGTGGAGGACGACACGCCGTCACTGAAAATCACTTGCTCCGATGACGGGAGAGAGGGAATGTAGTCCGTAATGGCTAGGTGACGAGTGAGCTTAGCAAAAGGATAGACACCTATTTCGGCTTGTTGAATGTTAGGTTAGAGGAGCTGCGCGACACATTCCACTCGCTTGAGAATGGGAGTGCTGACGTTTGTCTGCGTCAGTACAGGGGGTGAGATTATATGTTCCAACAGGCGGATCTGTCCCAGAGGTGTCACTCCTATGTCTAGGATATCTTGTGGCTTTAGCAGGGCGAGGGGAGGCAGTGTGGTGAAGCCGTTAGACTTCAATATGTTGACATTGCATTCGTCTACACCTTGCGATGTCAACCATTCAGTCAAATTATCAGCGTTGGTCCCGCCGCTGCTTCCCCTGATGGTTGTAGGGACCGGAGAAGTAGGTCTGGGGGCGGGTGTGTTGCTGAGGAGTTACCGGCAATAGTGGCCGGGCACTGAGCAATCTGTGGTGCCAAATGGTCTGATGTACATACCCAAATCTCTGGGAAGAGGCTTCTTACGATGGAAGCAGGAGTGATTGACTCTGCCATAATGAGCTTTTCAAGAGGCAAGATGACTAGAAAAAAACAGATAGCCTCGGATGCTACGTGGCTTAGATAAGCCTGCTGACGAGAGTTCGACGGCCTTCCGGGTCACACCCCCACTCCATGCCGACCACCGTTGAGGCCACCCCCCCCCCCCCCCACCAATAAAATAACCGATGTCCGGATGCCATAAAACATCGAAGGTATCAGTTAGACACGAAGACTACCCCTCAGCGTCGCACTCGTTTGTTTAACTCCTTACATCAAACGTATGGATGCCCTTGACTAAAATCGGACTTGACCAAAATTGGACATGACCCAAATCAGACATGATCCAAATCGGACATGATTTAAATTGGATTTGACCAAAGTTTGAACTTGACCTTACTTGGACTTGACCCAAATCGTGATGCAACAGCGTTAAGTGTAAGATATTGAAAATATGCAGAAGCTTTTATAATGATTTCCCGTATAATACTTGTAACATAATTCAATAACCCGGGTACCTCCATGGAATTCACGTAGTGTACATATGCGCTCTTATTCTTAATGACCTGCCTTGTATACTTTCTGTATGGTCATGTGACCAGAATAATCAAGTACCTTCTTGACTACCAAATATACATTATTCACACAGTATTCAACACTGCTGCATCATTGAATACTATATAACAACACAACACTTAATATAAAAAACATCCCTACGATCGAAGTTACCAAATTCACCCTTTGACCCCAGATGAGCGACAGATCGGCGAAATATATAGCGAAAAACTAGCATACGATTACCAAAGTCAAGTCACATAAAATTGCCAATCTGACAAATAATGATCATTAAAATTCAATTTAACTTATTTTATCACAGCCCTGGTTAAGAATGATACGATTGTTACAGTATTTCGGCTAATAATGACATTTCATAAATTACGAAACTCGTAAACAATAACTCTACATTAGTCCGCCAGCTTCGTGACTTCGCGGAAAGCATAGAAATTTGTTGTTGAATACGGATTTCCCCAACAAATACATTCTGGCATAGACGGAAAAGAAGCTGTGTCGTAAAATAATATACTATCTCTATTACTGCGTGCTCTGTATTACCTAATCCGCGTTTTACCCCTACCCAGACCGAATTTATATCCATGACACGATTCTCTCGACGAAACGAGCGCGATCAGCTGATCCACAATTTCGATTCAATACTGTTGGATGGTTCTGTTTAGTTGAAAAACAAATTGTTGTTTGACAGACTTGTTTGGCTATTATAGTTATGACTGTCCGGTGATATGTAAATGTAAAGAGAACTTGACTATGAAACATCAACTTAACAATTTTAACAATTAATGGATGCCCTTCAGCCATGAAGATAGATATGTTGTTATATGGTAAGACATAACCATAATGTGTATGGTACTGCGCTGTTTGGTAAGTTGAGATTGTAGAGACTAATGTTGCAGCACCATTGATGGTTTTAACTGGCCTGCATGATTTGCATGGTAGGTTTCATCAACTTATCAGCACATAACAGTGGCTGCTTATCCACTGTCACTTGGTGTATCATAAACTTAATTATTGCCAATTATCTTAATATGATAGACCTCAATGGTCAAAGGGTCGTCAGATTGCAATTATAACAGTACTTTGGGGTAGTCCTATTTCTGATGCTGGATCTAAATAGTAAAGAGTTGTCTGATGTCATGACCAAATATCAATTACAATTTGAAGTCACAACTTCACATGCATATTGGGCTGTTGCCTATCCAGGCAATGAAATGTGATGGTCTATCAAAAGAGGGAATAATTTGAGGGTACAAATACAGACTTGAAAGTGTCAGATATCACCACAGGGTCACCTAATACAAATAACACCAGCCATTAAATAAACAGCCTCTGAACTGCATAACTATTTAATTGTATTATAAATAAGCATCTGTGTTATAAAAACCATGACTATGACTATTATGTAATTTGACAGTAGGTAATATTGAATGTTTTCAGCTGAAAAGCTGATGTGGCCTCACATAAGTTGCCTGGCTTTGAATTATGTGATCTGACCTTTGCAGGTATCCTAAATGTAAGCGTGGAAACATTTTATGAAGTGTTATATTGTGAAAATAAATAACCAGCATCTGTATACTGGATCTCTCTATCTTCTAACTGCATTGCTCTCCAAGCTTCCATTCAAATTCAGTTCTCTAATAAAGATGCAAATTGAAATGCATTATCATATATATAGAGCTCTGTTAAAGTTTGGGCCCATGTACTGTGAATATGGAAGAAATTCTATTCTGAACCAACCAGATATGTATATGTCCACAAATCTAACCATATATGTTTCATTAATATAGATATCTATGTCAGATGTGAGCTTGGGAACCTATCAGACACCACTGCCTGAAGTGACCATAACTAAACGGGGTGTGTACTTGGCACAAATGGATTGCCTTGACACAGTCGGTTTGTTTGCTTGTATTGAGAGACATTATACGATGAGGTATTTTCAATTTAGTACCACAACCATACCGCATTTTTGGAACACGGTCCGATTTTCATTAAATGATCAATTAAATGGTTCTGAAAGCTCACACAATATGCAGGTCACATAATTATGATCAAATGTGAAGCAATGGCAGAAATATTCAACGATACAAACATTGTTCCACATTGTTCACTTCTGAATTAATGCATAGTCTGTAATGTGTCAATTATATTAATTTTGCAATGAATTTTGTAAAATGTATGTGTTTTTGTTTATTACATACTGAACCAGCTGCCTAAGCAAGTACCAGCTATGCCACAAGTCAGCCTGTGGCAACAAGCCAGGTAGAACCCAGACTTAAAGATGCCAACAAAAACAACTTGATTTCTAGTGACTCAGAGTCAGATCAGGATGTCTCAAGCAGAACATGCATCAAAGATACAAGCGAGTATTTTTCATTCCTCTGTGGTCTGTTTACTAGTGACAAGGTATAACCCAAAGAAAGGCTTCTTTGCATTATAAATGAATTCCAGTTAAGTTACTTTCATATAAAAGTCACTACCTACTGCATGGTCTATAAAGGCTTGTGCTATATTACGAATGTCATTACAAGTCTGCTATATCTAGAAGCTAATAGCAAAATATGAAAACAATATATCAATGCACATGCAGACCACTTCTAATGGGATACAAGGCAGACCCAAGCTCTACCACTTGCCTTCAGAAGTTATATTCAGCTCCCCAGTCCAAAGAAAACTACTCGCAGGTATGGTATATATACTTCAGAATATATTGTAATAATCAGGATAAATTTACCCATGCACTGCCATGTATTGTTTCATGATTAAGTAATTTATCTGATGCTTTATCAATTAATCTTCTATTCTCAGCATTGCATTGAAGACAGATTATTACAAAAATTGTAGCTACACTGACTAAATGTACAATCTGTGTAGCATCAAAATAATCTCTCTTATTGTTCTTTGCATTTTTCTGAAGATGTCCTGGTCAATCTAAAACCTGCTGAGGTGCTGCAATCTTGTATTCAAAAAGCAATTTAGTCTATAAAATATTCATGGTCACCATCTTATACAGAATGCATGTGACACTATTCATATGACACTACCCTCACACCTAACCTCACTTTGACACCTAAAGTTGTTCTACACCATTCAATCAGACAAATGTTAGGTTATAGCTGTACCAGCAAGGAACACTACCTAACATTCTGTGGGATGACCCATCAATCTGAACAACACATCTCTTGCCTCAAGTTTTGTTTGTATAATAGAACTGTTATCTCTGGATTAGTAGTGCCAAGTAATTTGCTTAATATGTGTACATGTTGATTGTTTCAGGGAAGAAAGAAGTTCTTAAGTCACAGCTGCCAATGGGACGTTCCCTACTTAAAAGTTGGGAAAAAATTATGAATGAGCAGCGCAAGATCCAATGGGCCTTGTACCACCTCTTAATTATGCTTGAAATGTCATCAACTATGCATAATTGTAATGAGCGGTGCTAGTTCCAAATGGATGTGCCACAAACTCTTAATTATGCTTGAATGTCAATAAACATGCATAATTGTCATGACCTTTTTAATCACTATAAAGTTTATAGACAATATTACGCATGCCCAGATTATTCAGTTAATGATGCAATAATATTTCTTTATAGCTTTCGACAGTAAAAACGATTTTTAATCTATGTTTACCCATGGCCTCAATGTTAAAACTATGATTACCAGTGGCCTTACATGTTCCATAGCTGTGATATTAATGTTGTGTTACCTGCATTTCAAATCCAAACCCATTTAAACAAATTATGGTCACATGAAACCTGTTTCCTAGGGAGAACTATGAATGTATTACTATAACAGATGATATAATCAGAAATGATAGAGATAACATAGCGGTAGTACGATGATCATTAAGTTATTAGCGTATATTTCTATTAACTAGAACAAAAAAACATGCCTGTCTGTGAGCTACATTGGATGAGAAAAAGTGCATACGACAGAGCTTGAACGATTAAGCGTTATAATGAACCACGGAGACGCCTCCATGGACAAACAAACAACCGTCAATAGGTAGAAATAACACTCCAAATGATGCGAGGCTAAATCAAACGTGTTTAACGGAAATGCACAACGAAAACGCTGTTGTCATAATGTCCTCATATAGGTAGTGGCGTGACACCATTTACTTCCTTTCTCTCGCTTTTTTTGAACAATATACTATAAGACACAGGTGCAATCATCAGGGTAGACTATCCTCATGCGAAATAAATGGGGTAATTCTGCCCTATGTAATATAATCTCGAAGGTAGACCGGGGGTCTTCGGGAACGTTGGGGTATGTTGCATGGGGGAGGTTCAACAGGTTCCTCGTGATCGACATTAGATGTTTGGTCGTCAGAATTATCATCCACAGAGGGTGGCGAACTAATCTCCGTGGGCACTGGTGGTAGTTCAGGAGGTGCCTCGACAGGGAAGCCCCATGGGGGCACGGCCACTCCCCATTTCGGGGTGAGAGACAGGCTGCCAATCGGGCCTGATGCGTCATCCGAGTCGTCATCGCACGGAGAGGGAGGGCAGGTTTTACGCGGCTGCCGAACATTGGTGGGGACTCACTGAGTTTAACGTAATACGTCGGTGCTCGCAGCTGCAATCCAGCAAATTTACGTATATTGCACCATGGACCTGAGACAGCCACAACGAGTTATCTAGCACGACCGCTTGTCCCCAACATTGATATTGGGACCGATGGGGGGTTGTCCACACGGGATACGGCGCACAGTAATTCGTTACCAAGTTCAGCAATGGCCTTTTCTGAGACGGTTTTTTTATTGATATTCTTCGCACGACCCAGATCGATGAAGAGTCCGTGTCTCCTAAGCACAGGGTTGTTCACAAGGGAATTGAATCCAGGGGCGCAATCGACGCGAACGACCGCACCTGGGCGCCTATAGTGCGGAGATCGAGACATAACTTGAATAGTCCATCACGGAGGCTCTCGGCATGCTCACTCTCGATGAGGGAAGATGTTGTGTATGAAGTGACGGTTTTCCTCACGACAAGTACAAGCTGTCGGTAGCGGCAGTGGACATCAGCTGCAAACGACATGCCAATGGCACTGGGTGGATCCCCAGTTGACTGGGTCACAAGCTCATTTGGAAGCTTGGTGAGGGAAGTATATGTGTGACAAGACGTCGAGAGGGTGTCCAGGGCCTGGTCAAGGTCGAGCGCGTAAAAGTAACGAGAAAACATGGTCTTCAACTGGGATTTTGAAGGATGGTCGAACCTTGTTGTAAATGGGCATGGGTACGTCTAAGGTCCGCACAGTCGGATTGGGATTGTAGCCAGGCGGCACGACTACAAAAGGTAGGCGAGCGTTGCCTGACAGGACGTCTTGGACGGTAACACTAAGCACTGAAGCCGATGCGCTCCAGGCGAGGAATCGGCACACCTGGCGATTGGGCTCGTCACAGGCGGGAGCGTTGCGACTGGCGAAGTCTGCAGGGGTATTCGCAGAGCCAGCGAAATAACGGATAGAGACTTGATACCTGCTAGCAGCTAAGAGGAAAGTGGTGACCCGGGTACTAGAAGAAAAATCGCCTCGACAGAGATTTTCGAAACCTGCATACACGGCTTGCAGTCAGTGAGGATACAGGTAAGGTGGGTCGATTGAATGATGAGAGGTGCGAAGTGCTTGATGGCTGCCTCAATGGACACAGCTTCTACTTCACATGGTAACCAGGACGACTGATGTTTCTTCAGCCTGGCACTGTAGAATCCTGCAAGAAGCAAGCGGTTCATCGTCTTACGTACAGCGTAGCTCCAATACCTATTTGTTTAACTGAGCCATCAGTCACGATCCAGAGAGTGTCAGTCGGACGTGGTAGGGTGACGGTCTTGTGTGGAGCGTAAGGCACGCTGAGCGGCATGGAAGGACTGTAGAAGTTCATCATTCATTGGGACCGGATCACTGGACTGGCAGCCAGCTATCGCTTGTTCCAATGGGGCCAACAGCTCAGCACAATGTTTTATAACGCGGGACAACACCTTATAGGCGCCCAGAAACCCACGCATCCCGTTAGCTGTGGTCGGGGGCGAGCAAAGAGGACAGGGTCGATATCCTGAGAGGACTGACCTGCAACTGACCATGGGTCCAGGTCCAACCGAGAACTGTAGTGCGCAAGGGGCAGACCACAGTTTTGGATGGGGATAGGCACACAGCTCAAGTTGTGCTGCAACATCGAGGAGAATCACCTCCGACATAAACGTCGTCTGCGATCTTGGCTACGTAACCCTCCCGAATCAGGTCACCAAGGACCCTGGACGTGAGTTCCTCTAACGCGGATTCGGAACCAGGCATCCCCATTGCTGATCGGGCATAGACACGCATGCCACGGAAGGGGGTGACTACACCACAATATTCCATTGAAACTCTGGCGAGAGGGATATGAAAGAACGACTTAGTGAGGTCAGAGACAATCAGGTATTTCCAGCGGCCAATTTCACGTAGTGTTCCCTCCACATCCGGCATCAGGGATGGTTGGGGTTTGCTATATCTGCCAACATCGGCAAATGCTGTCACTAGTCGGTAACCGCCATAGCTTTTGTTGACCAGGAAAGATGGGTTGACATATTCTACTCGAATGCCAACGTCTTCGGGTTTTAGAAAGACACCAAGAGATTCGAGTTCGTCGAAGTGCTTCTGCAACTCGACCAGACTATGACGGGCATACGGAGGGACACGTCCTTTCCTCTGTGGGGGTTCCACCGGGCCCATGCTAACGCAGGCTACGATAGGACCTGCAGCGCCGTTATAGCCGGTGATGTTGGGATTGAACACGTGATCGTACTGTTGGAGGGTGGAAACAAATTCTGCATGTGTATTGGGATCCAGTATCGAGTCCTGATCCATTTGCACGGTAGCGGAACAGAGTTGTGAGCCTGACGAGCATTGCCGGATTGGAGCGGGGGATGAGGCAAAGGAGGCAGCTTCAGTGTCTAGCTCATGGTTTACAATGACAGGTCGGGCCTGACAGAAGTATTCTTGCTTGCGGAGACGAACTAGATCACATGTCGAGTTGACCAGGCGCACACGGCTACCAATGGATTGTATAATCTCAAGGGGTGGCCAGAGAGTCTGCCGAGCAAGGGGTGTGTCGACTCGGGGTTCAATAGCGAGAGGGGTATCACAGGGCAGCTAAGGGGGTGGGGGAGGGCTACTTCCACAAACTCACCAGGCCACACCATGGTAGAGGAGTCAGGGGCGCGTAGTGTGCTAGCCCTACGTAGACGTCTTACCGTTTCTCGAAACGCAACGCGAATATTTTTAGATCGATTCAGACAACTACCAACACCAAACATACACAAGTGATGGAGTTATAGAATGCAATGATGTTTTACGGACGATTTTACCCCTTTTCGGCTGGGGATTTCATCCATGGTAATTATTTATAGTTTGATCAATTTGGGAAGCGGTAAAAAGTCAGAAACACAGCAACATGTTTGTTTACAAGTTCAAGACCACATGCACTGCGCATGCACAGAAAGACGACGACACATGCTAAGCCCGGGGGGGGGGGGCACTTAAGTATAGATGTGCCGCACGAAGGGGGTGGTTTTTTCGACATCTCGACTTTTACGACGGGTTAGACATTCGCATAATACCTTGTACGATGGAGTATACTTTTTCTCATTCTCAACGAGTACAACGGGTACGGATTTTCGAGGTCCCGCGGCACACCCCTATCTGAGTTAGGGTAAGTGCCCCCCACTTGGGATGCTAAGGCAATGCGGGAAATCGCGAGAATTAATAGTTACCAAAATGGCAGACTTCGTATCGCGATTTGTTCGGAAACGAACTATCGATGGCATTTATTGAAGAATAGTGTCGAGTGGTGGTAAGTTTTTTGGAGCGAAAGGTCTATTTTTTGTAAAGGCTCTTGATATATGTTATTTTCTAGATGCGAAATATAGCCCTTCAACCCAAACGAGAACACGCCGACTGTGTTTGACGAACTCTTCGTAACGGTATAAATTCATGTTACCGTTACACCGGAGCTAGTAGTGTGCGTGCTGCTGCACGGCGGACGGTGTGATGGCCCGCTTGGCCATGTTTGTAGCCATATCGAGCTGAAGAGGGGGAGCCACAGGGATTTATATAAATCGTCTATTACTATAACTACATTCGTGTTATTACATTAGTAGCAGAGGATGACCATTCGATCTAATAAATCCTTATGAGAGTGTGTGCAAGATTGGGGCTTAACCTCGCTTGCAACATCGAAAATCACATAGCGACGGAGCGTACAGGTCTCGGACAGTATGTTCACATTTTCTCCATGATAAGAAAGCCGAGACCTGTCAAGTTCAAATTCAGACGTTTGACACATATTGCGCGTTCCATTCCACGAGTTCCTGTACGACTTCCAGTTTCACAGTGTGCGTAACTCGGTGTAGATATATCTATTCATGCGCCGGGTCCAGCACTCGAAAGCGCCTTTGCTCATCCATGTTTGAATTTCGTAAGATAGTATTTCTTTCGATATGAAATAAATGAATCGTCGTTTATTAAACATGCATTGCCCCTTAACTGCACGTTAATTCTATCGGTTATTATCATTTCAAATTAAGATTCCCCGTCATACAGACAGGGATGCAAGACATATCCCATGGCATAGATGCAAACATTTAATTCCCATCACAACAAGTTCACCCCACTGTCGCATAATTTTTGGTTTTTGTTGTGTTTCAAAGCATTTGGGTTTCTGTTATGTGCCAAAATAGTAGGTTTTTTGTTATGTACCAAAATGATTGGTTTTTTGTTATGTCACAAAATAGTCGTTTTTTTACGTGTCCCTAATACCCGAACCATTTTGGAACACACATTTTGGTACACAAAATATATAAGTTGAATAAAACAATGAAAATCAAAAATAAGTTTACGAAACCGAAACATGTTACTGACAGACCAACAGAAAACAAGAAGTGATCATCATATTGACTATATGTTTTGTCGCCTCCAATGTCACAAAATGGTTGTTTTTTGCTACATGTCCAAAATAGTCGCATTCGTATGTATATATACACACACACACACACATATATATATATATATATATATATATATATATATATATATATATATATATATATATATATATAGATATATATATATATATATATATATATATTATATATATATTTATTATATATATATATATATATATATATAGATATATATATATATATATATATATATATATATATATATCTATATATATATATATATATATATATATATATATATATATATATATATATATATATAAAAGGATGGAACATTCCCTATTTGACCATCAGAATGAAGTAATTGCGATCGTGCAGCGGAAATGTCAGCAGCTGGAAGAAGATTGCTCAATTATTCTTAAAGCCACTCATACTCTTCTAAATGTGCATGGAGTCACACATCTCTGGTGAAATTTGTTTGAATCAACTGTCTACATATGCATTGATTTTGTTTCATGTTATGTTGTAATAATTGTGTTATCTGCGTACTCAATAAATCCACAATCATTCGATAAAAACATATTGTAGCCTTTTACGTCTGCTACATAGGACTACTTATGTTTTACTGTAACATGGTGTATAATTGAAATGTGGAATTATAGCCTTCCAAGCAGGTCTCGGGGATAATGCAACTTCTCGATTAGAGTGAGAATACATCGCAATATGGGAACAATTACAGATTTCGAATTATCCCAAATTGGCATAAAGGTTAGGTATTTGCAATTTGCACAAGAAGGTGTGGACATCTTTATTTAAGAACTTGCTCTCATCAGAGGTTTGCAGCAACAGTCAATCACGACCGGCCAGTCGATCTAGGGTAACCACGCGCGCATGAGTACACTTGGTGGGAGGAGTCCAGGTGCACTTATCTTCCATAGAGGACGATGCGGTTTTGGTTTTGGTGTATCTTTCTAACAAGTTAAGATACCGAAATATATATTAATGTAGCTGCACATTCAAATTTATTCACTATTCTCAATGTGCCCACCCTTAGAATTGTGTCAATTACCGCATGGCGGCATCAGAGTCTGCTAACTGGACAAAGAAGCAAACCAACTATCCCCTATGTTTGAGTTAGGGCTTAGTATGTTCTGACCACTTAACATCGTCAAATTTTAAAGCGAGAACACTACGCTGTGGCTATGTTTCTAATGTTCCAAAATGGTAGGCTTTTTGTTGGGAGCCAAAATGGTTGTTCTTCTGTTAAATACCAAAAAGATTGATTTTCAAGGCATCTTAAAATGGTTGGTTAATTAGTATGTCCCAAAAAGTCTGCTTCATTGCATGACTCTTTAGGACGCTCTTTCTCGTGCACGAAAAGTAAACGTTTGATAACAGTACAAAAATAAAAATATAGAATAACCAAACTGACAACTGGTACTCTCAGACTCCTTAGGAACAGTATGAGGTTAACATGACACCAAATTGAGTCAATATATGGAATATCCCAAGATAGCAGTTTATTTGCTATATGTCTAAAAAAAAGTCGCGCTTTCGTAGGTACTAGTTATCTCCCGCTACATTCATTAACTCAGGTAACGATATTGACCGCAATGTCTTTGTTTTTGCCTCTGAGAGCATTACTTTTGCCCACTATTGTGGGTGGTTCGCAACGACACCCTTCAGGGCCTTGTGACGTCAATCTTTTGGCTCTTGTGTGTCGTGGGTCTATGTTGTCGATAATTAAAGCATGGGCTCAAAGCAGCAGAAATCCCAGAACATGATGTGGTCATCATTTATTCGCGTTTCGATGGGATGACTAGCTTTCACTTTTAGAATGAGTGCAAAGATGTTGAATCTTTTCCCCTAATCAATTCCTATGACGAATGGTTCATAGAGAAAGTGTGAATGACGATTTGGAAGCCAAATGTATGGATATCCCGTCATCTATGGGAGCGATTAGAAAACCGATAAAATCGAATATATATTGGTTGGCTGCACGATTACCGTTTTATCATCATTAAGTGCGCATGCGCGTGATACGCGGGGCAGACAACCAGACACTTGTGTCCAGTAGCCATTTATCTGCTTAGACCACGCAAGCAGACTACCAGGTGAATTTCATAAAGTCATTTTCGAGAAATCGTGAAAGCTCAATGAAATATTTTTAAAGAACCTCGTTTACAGTAGAAGATGACGCTGCGTCATTCTTGACTGTACCCCCTTGTGGGTGAGGGGGTAAAACAGACCTACTGTATCCTTGCGAGAGGCGTCTGATAGGGGGCAACTGGTTTGCCGTGGATTTCGACTCGTGTCTGTGGTCAATGGGATCCTGGCGATTGAGCGGAGAGGTCTTTGCCAGGGCCATACATGAAACACACAGCTTTGGCCCGGATTTCGCCTACACGAGAAGCTGAAATTGCCTTGTATAATCGTTTGCATTCTTTTTCATCTCCCCTCTTTCCGTTTATTCTAGAAGGCGGCGGCTTAATCGGGTTTATATTAGCTATTCACCATTCTAGGCACCATATAAAACATTATTGTGGATATGCCATTAAACCCTATACTTACCTAACCTTGCCTACCTTCTTGACTGTTAAAGACAATGTCGTCATAGCGTATACAGCCAACTGAGTCGAAACCTCGTTCCAACGTCCTGCTCCGTAAGAGGACTATGATTAAAGGGGTTGGAATCTTCAGATCGTCTAACTAACTAATTCCTCACACATTGTTATATGACAACGCGCCGTTGGAAATCGTTGATGACTACCTCAGATCTTCTCTGTAGTTAGGGCATAATATCTGAATTTGAATATGTATGGTACGAGTTGGCCCGTGTGTCATCCCGCTGAACGAACGTGGTGATTTAACGCTCCAGCCGGAGGTCAGCGGAGATTCAGTCGTATAACCCAGAAACAAATAAGATAAGCTGCCTATCTTCGCTTTATTCATACATGCATCGGACCACAGTGTTTCTCATCTGATAGCCCATCATGCGCCGCCAATGCGCAGTTCTAAGAGAAATGCGACAGCCACCTGTATGTGACAAGCACCTGTTGGGAAAATTACGTTTATCTTTCCAAATCAAATAGAAAATGGAAAATCGGTTGCCTTAGTCTCATTCAAAGCAAGCTCTGCTTTCTGTTGAGTCCCGAAGGGCCGTGGCTAGCGATTGCGAGCCGCACAGTTCTAACCTCCGTCAGATAGTTACATTTTCAACTCAATACGCAGTAAGTGTAAAGGGGATTTATGACGTCACCCGAGTACAGCCCCGGATGGTGACGGTGACTACGATGTCGGGGCGGCTTAAGTTAACTCTGACATTGGTTATAGAGATGACGATGATTACATTCGTAGCGCAGCTATTACTAATTCTAACGCTGAGAACGATATTTCTTTCACCGATACCGGTGATCAAAACTCCATCGCCCGTAAGTAGGTATTGCACTCCAGAATCCATTCCTTGGCAAAGTGTATTAATTCTCTGAATACGAATAAAAGCGTTTTTCTCACATGCCTTATCGTAGTTTAGCGCTAATGAAAAATCCAAACCATCTCTGGAATGCCAGTGTCACAGCGTATGCCATTAATAGTATATATAAATTATATAAGCTTTGCATTCATATCTGCCAGCTTAATCCACTTGCAACGCTTTGTCGTGTATAATGACGTCGTACTCAATGTTCCGACTTAATTAAAACGGGATGAATCGGAAAACAGTAGCTGAAGTTCGCAATGCATGACGAACCAAGCGTTGCTAATTTTGACGATTAAAAAAAAGCGTAACTCGGCCTTGCCCTTCCAGGCCTCTTTCTTTTGCCGCATTGTCTGTCGTCTCACCGCAGTCAGACCCTCGTCTGTCGCTTGCATGGCTGAGCATCGTCAACTAGAAAAGCATCGCAAAACGGGGTCTTTAAAACATTCATCTTAACAAATACTAAAGTGCGGACGGGATGAATAGACACGGAGAATCTCATTGCAATCGTTCACTGCCCGCAAGACCATTGCTCCCACCCAATATCTAGCCAGCAATGACTCACTGTGTTGTTATTCACGGACTCACGGCTCTTTCAATTGCGCTTGACGACGCCATCAGCGATTTGCTTCACAAAGTTTTGCTGAGAATTGCAGTAAAACATGTTTTATTTTACTTTGGACGACGAGGCTATGGTCCCAATAACGATGGCGTTTAGGTGGTGTAGTCCAAGCAGCATAATATATCAACCATCCACCTGTTTTACAGATAGCTGGAATATGTACCATTAGCATGATGGCTCACGTGAAGCGCTGTGATTACAGGTATCATCGCTCCACGCCCCTCTCAGCCCATCATTCCCAACGCTGTGGATTTACGATCCACCCATCTCAAGCCTAATCAAACGCTGTGGATTAGCGATCCACCCATCTCAAGCCTAATCAAACGCTGTGGATTAACGATTCACCCATCTCAAGCCTAATCAAACGCTGTGGATTAGCGATCCACCCATCTCAAGCCTAATCTAACGCTGTGGATTAACGATCCACCCATCTCAAGCCTAATCAAACGCTGTGGATTAACGATCCACCCATCTCAAGCCTAATCAAACGCTGTGGATTAGCGATCCACCCATCTCAAGCCTAATCAAACGCTGTGGATTAACGATCCACCCATCTCAAGCCTAATCAAACGCTGTGGATTAACGATCCACCCATCTCAAGCCTAATCTAACGCTGTGGATTAGCGATCCACCCATCTCAAGCCTTATCAAACGCTGTGGATTAACGATCCACCCATCTCAAGCCTAATCAAATTGTCGGTGTTCGCTCTATATCCTATTAAAAATAGAAAATCAGTTCACTCAAGTTGTTTTGGTTTTTTTTACTCTCATCAATTCACCATTTCAAGCTTCAGTAAAACTAATAGGACAGAACCTTACCCTCACGCAGTCCACAATTCCTATCGCTGTGATTACTTGTATCATCATTTTCCCAACCCTCAGCCCACTTTTCTGAGCGCTGTGATTACCACGAATTGCCACTCACTTCATCCGTAACTCACATCACCTTGGTGGGAATGCAAACTCCTGTTGCAACAGGTCGGTTGCGACTACTGCCACGACTCAAATGTTAGCTCTCACGGTCGACGTGATTCATGTTTCCATCCCAAACGTTTTTGTTTTATTTACGACCTTCGAATAAGGCGTGTCTTAAGTGATCACGCCTGACAGCTCTGCCAGAGGCCCCCCGTAGGCTGCTGGCTTTATGTCACTCATTCAGTGAA
Source organism: Urechis unicinctus (assembly GCA_034190875.2). Taxonomy (NCBI): domain Eukaryota; kingdom Metazoa; phylum Annelida; class Polychaeta; order Xenopneusta; family Urechidae; genus Urechis; species Urechis unicinctus. The sequence goes on from CM067342.1 coordinate 59,951,014, forward strand.
TGTCGTTAAAGCGATCGGAAGATTGCCTCTACCTATACGTGCAAAAGTGTGACCTGTTGATTAACACCGTGACCTGTAGGTGGACACCGTGCCCTGTAGGTGGACACCGTGCCCTGTAGGTGGACACCGTGGTGTGATCCCTCATTCTGTGGTCAGTTTGTGAACGGTAAGTACACTGCAAAACACGCCTTTCGCTGCCCTTATTGAAGTCCCTAAGCATGCATGTTCTGACATTATAACACGGACAAATAGAAACTAAAATTCAACCTTATTAACGAAAATCACATCACAATGCAACGACCCACTAGGTGGACAGCAGTTGTTGTTTGTGATGCCGTTATGGTGTGGACAATCTGAACACAGTGATATTGATGGCATGGTCTCTGACTTGGACGATTGGTGTATAGACTGTGTTGTTGGGCAACTTTATACCGCACGTAAAATACAGCCCGGCATTGTCACCAAGATTGGAATGGGTGGGGATGGTGTTAACTGTAGTCTTCAACCCACCACCCTGCGCATTAGGTGGTCAAACAAACAGCGAACAAGGGTGATTGGATGAAGTTTATAAGAGGTAACAGACCCGCGATGATTCGCTAACAGCCATTTCATTCTAAAGTCATGTCGCATTTCCGCTCATCTGCAACGTTAGAATCTATTATTGGGTATCGCCACCGAATTTGGTTTACAGTGTCCACTGCGAGGATAGCGGATGATACGAAGGATAGATTCCCCTTCAACCTACAGCCACTACTCATCCGCTTCTTTTTACCTACAGCCACTACTCATCCACTCCTTTCCACCTACAACCACTACTCATCCACTCCTTTCTACTTACAGCCACTACTCATCCACTCCCTTCTACCTGAAGCCATATCTCATCGCTCCTTTTTACTAACATCCACTACTAATCCACTCCTTTCTACTAACAGCCACTACTCATCCACCCCTTCAACCTACAGCCACTACTCATCCACTCCTTTCCACCTACAGCCACTACTCATCCACTCCTTTCTACTTACAGCCACTACTCATCCACTCCTTTCTACCTGACACCATATCTCATCGCTCCTTTCTACTAACATCCACTACTAATCCACTCCTTTCTACTTACAGCCACTACTCATCCACTCCTTTCTATCTGAAACCATATCTCATCGCTCCTTTCTACTAACATCCACTACTAATCCACTCCTTTCTACTAACAGCCACTACTCATCCACCCCTTCAACCTACAGCCACTACTCATCCACTCCTTTCCACCTACAGCCACTTCTCATCCACTCCTTTCTACTAACAGCCGCTACTCATCCACTCCTTTATACCTACAGCCACTTCTCATCGCTCCTTTCTACAAACAGCCACCTCTCATCGCTCCTTTCTACAAACAGCCACCTCTCATCGCTCCTTTCTACTAACAGCCACCTCTCATCGATCCTTTCTACCAACAGCCACCCTCTTATCGCTCCTTTCTACTAACAGCCACCCCCTCATCGCTCCTTTCTACTAACAGCCACCCCCTCATCTCTCCTTTCTACTACCAGCCACCCTCTTTTTCAGCCGCTATTCGTCCATTCCAACTTATCAGCAGCCACTTGTCATTCCCTCCGCCCAACCGACAACAACTACTCGTTTACTCCATCCTACTGTCAGTATTCGTCTGTTCCATCCTATATACCGTCAGCATTCGTCTACTCCATCCTATATACTCGTCTACTCCATCCTATCTACTCGTCTACTCCATCCTATATACTCGTCTAGTCCATCCTATTTACTCGTCTACTCCATCCTATCTACTCGTCTACTCAATCCTATCTACCGAAAATATTCGTCTACTCCATCCTATATACCGTCAGCATTCGTCTACTCCATCCTATATATTCGTTTACTACATCCTATCTACTGTAAGTATTCGTCTACTCCATCCTATCTACTGTAAGTATTCGTCTACTCCATCCTATCTACTGTAAGTATTCGTCTACTCCATCCTATTTACTCGTCCACTCCATCCTATCTACTCGTCTACTCCATCCTATCTACTCGTCTACTCCATCCTATCTACTGTAAGTATTCGTCTACTCCATCCTATCTACTCTTGTACTTCATCCTATCTACTGTAAGTACTCGTCTACTCAATCCTATTTACCGTCGGTATTCGTCTACTCCATCCTCTATACTCGTCTACTCCATCCTATATACTCGTCTACTCCATCCTACATACTGTCAGCATTCGTCTACTCCATCCTATATACTCGTCTACTCCATCCTATATACTGTCAGCATTCGTCTACTCCATCCTATATACCCGTCTACTCCATCTTATAAGCTGCCAGTATTCGTCTACTCCATCCTGTATACTCGTCTACTCCATCCTATATACTCGTCTACTCCATCCTATATACATGTCTACTCCATCCTATATACTCGTCTACTCCATCCTATATACATGTCTACTCCATCCTATATACCAGTATTCGTCTACTCCATCCTATATACTCGTCTATTCCAGTATTACGTCTACTCCATCCTATATACATGTCTACTCCATCCTATATACTCGTCTACTCCATCCTATCTACTCGTCTACTCCATCCTATATACTGTCAGCATTCGTCAACAGACAAGGGCGGCACGAAATCGGGGCTGACAGAATTTACGATCCATTCAGAGAGCATTAAGCAGAGCGTACACGTCATGCCGAGCTGTCCTCGACTATCCCGTCTCAAACCCAATGACGATGCCAATTTTCCGAGGCCCAATCTAACCAAAAGATACGCAATAAATAGCAGCTGCTGCCTCAGTCTTCCCTTATTACATCACAAATCTGTCTTTGACCCGGGACATCATACGTTAGGTGTTGCTGATGTTCACTGTCGTCTCTATTTTTAACAAAACACCACGCGATCGATTATCGACTGCTAAACGGCTAGTATTTCGTGTTTAATCACGGCCGATCGGAAGCTTGGCACGGGGAACCGAGCGTCGTGGTATTCACAGTAAAAGAGCGACAAGACTGAATCTGTACACGACCCCACACATGCGCGCGCGACAGGATCGGTGTATGGTGTCAGCGGGCCAGGCTAACCACCACGGACGTTCTCATTCAATGTGTTAACCATTAACCCAGCCATGGTGCTAACTGACACTAACTCTATCAATGGCAAAGAGTCACTATGCTACAGATCAATAAATATTGTAGAATCTTCATTTCTATTGGACTTATTGGACATTGCCCAAAGAATAATCTTCCATTTTTTTTCAACATAACCATTATGTTTGTAACTTATCAGACATTTATCGGCCAGTGAAATGCAGACAGACAAGGACGCTCTCGAGTCTCAAACCGGCTCTATCCACACCCACCTCCACCCTCCTCCGTATTACCTACACCCGCGAGTCTTCCAACCTGCATAGTAGACACCAGCCATTTATCTTGGACCTCTTTTGCCTTTAACTAGTCATACCAAGCTCCGTGAAACTAGACTCGTCGACCATGTTAACAGTGACAACTACTACCTTATTGTTCCCCTAAATCAGTGGATAAAAAAACTAAGTGCAAACCTCACCATAGACGAGGTCTTACAGTAGTGTATCGTGCGCCGTGAATAGTCTTATATCGCTGTCGCAGGCGCTTATTTCACACTCAAATGTCTTTGGAAATGCAGTGGGGTGAGCAGACGGGGTGGGTGTTTGCCCGCTCTTGGGAGTGCGTAATGACAAATGCGATCGGTGTGTGAGTGTTCTTGTGTGTGTGTGTGTTCGTGTGTGTGTATGTGAGTGTACATGTAGGTACATGTGAGAATGTGTGCTCGTGTGTGGGTTGTGGGTGCAGGGTAGAGGTGTAGGAGAGGCAATATTACACGTTTGTTTGGCGCAGGCAGCTTTACAAATCGTTCTACAATCCACGGGGCTGACAATCCTCAGCACACAATTCAATGAGTGTGAGTTGTAAACATGTGTGTATGCGTGTGTGCCTGTGTATGTGTACGTGTGTGCGTGTGTGTTTGTTTGTATTTATATGCTGCTAAACCCTCTGTTATTGTGTCATGGTGACTTTTACTGTGATATCTGCTTCAGGTGTCAATCGGTAATATGCGCCGCCGTCTTTCCATTATACTCATCTTCCTGAGCGGAATATGGTCGCCTGCTGAGGGAGCTGGTAGGTTGCTGACGCTGCCCTAATTCTTTATCATAAAGAGGTGGAGGAAGGGGTAAGGTTGGGGTACGGGAGGCGGGCATGGTGGTGGTCGTTTCCCAGGTGAACGCAGCATATTGAGTGACATGGACACGCAGTTCAGCTCTACATGGTGAATATCTCCTGGCGCACATTGGTCAATGTCACATGCACTGTCTCGTCTATTCGAGTGCACAACTATTGTTGTTTTTCAACTGGTGGGGTATAAATTTGACTGCTATGTTCCTTTCAGTTGTCAATGGCTGGACAAGAGTACTGCATTCAACACATATCTGATTTATTGTCTAGAGAGAACAAACTAATTCTTAATTAAGCATTGTGGATTCTATTAATATTTACATTAGGTTTTATTTTTATTCAGTTCGATGTTACCGAACTCTTGATTTCTCGTTGGTCATTGATAACACCGGGGCCTTCAGTGACTCAGATTGGACGGAAATGCAAAGATTCAGCTGCGAGGTTGTAAAACGATACACAATTGGAACCAACTGTACCCGCGTTACCCTCATATCTCATTCCGGACAAGTTGCCTTGCATTCCGATGAGGAAGTCTGCCAAGCAGTAAACAGCCTGAATCACACGGAAATGGCGGTGCCTTTTAATGGTCTTCTTGCCAAACTGGAGATGACGTCCAGTGACCGGGATGCTGTTCCCGATCTGGCCGTAGTGGTGAGATACCTCGGCGAGGACACACCGAAAGAGGACCTGACCAGCTACTTCTCCAGTCTTCATAATAGGGACATCCGCCTCTTGGTGGTTGGCGTTGGCCCGAAAGCGTCAGTCGACATGGGTAACAGGTAACTAGATGACACGTAACTAGGGACGCACCATGTGACGTCCGCCACTTTTATTGCTCAGCAAGCGTCATATGAATTGGCATAAAGTGATTGGCATTCTTTCTTTCAGAACGCTGATCAGCCTGTTAGCGGATGTTTCTTCGCACTACTATTGGGCTTCGGATACATTCAGTGGACTTGGTGGACTGGTGGACGGCATTACGCGACGAGCGTGCGTGGAGGGGAGGACGATCTGCACCACGGGTAACAGTTTAGCCTATAGTTACTGGAGCCACTATAGCAGTCCTTCGCAGGCGCTAGTTTAGCTTAAGGTTCCCTGAGATATCATATTGGTCTATCACAGGTGCTAGTGTAGCTTAGGGTTTCTTGAGATATCATATTGGTCCATCACAAGTACTAGTTTAGCTTCAAAAATGATTAATTAAACGACAGAAAGCGTATTAATATCTTAGGGCAAAATGATCCCATCGCCTTGAAGCGAAGGTACTTGTGTATCCTCTGCTCCAGGAGAATGCGCAGGCACCAGATTAGCATAGGGTGTCCTAGGATATCATATCAGTCCATCACAGGTACTGGATTAACTTGAGATTCTTGGTGGTATTCAAGCAGTGCACCAGACCCACATCGGGACCCACGATGGTTACAAGTTGAGCCTGTTGTTCCTGAAGGCACCATGGCAATCCATCACAGGAGCTAATTCAGCTTATGATTCTTGGAGGCAAGGTTGAATTCCATCGCGGAAAAAAAGGGTCATCATTGATCATTAACACTCGGCCAAACGCATTAAAAGCTAAACATTCCAAAAGCTAAAATCAGTCCTATTTATTAACAGACGCCAGTATGTTCCAGGATGCAGGAGTACAAGTTTAGACATATGTCTGCTTGTGGATAGTTCGGGTTCCATCACAAAGGAGTACTGGCCTGTTGTTCTTAATTTCGCAGCAAGCATCGCGAAACGATTCAAAATCGGAAATGACGCCACGCGAATTGGTGTGATTACCTTCTCAACTAAAGCGTACCTTAATGTGAAACTTAACGACTACGACAACATAGAAGACTTGGTACAAGCAATTAAGGGTCTGGAGTATAAAGGAGGTCACACCGACATGCAGGTAAACCATCGGGAGCGATTTGGGAGGGTGGGGGGGTGCTGATGCTTATGGGGCACATCAAACTTTACCCTTTTACAGCATTAATCCTTCAATCAACAGGACGGGTTCAACATAACTAACCGGGTCTTCTTCCAACCGGAGAATGGCGATCGCGAAACCAGCAACAATGTCGTCATCATGATCACTGATGGGATATCTTCGAATTTGAATATGAAATTGGAAGAGAGCGTGAGAACCCAGTACAAGGTATTGATCCGGTATAACACAACGGCATAATTAATTTGAATAACAATTGAATACTATCTGTCCTAAGCGTTATCCCACTTCTCATATCTCCGTTTAACATCTTCGGTTCGCTATATTTGGATTTTGCTTTGCATGTGTAACGAAAAGAGCCCAGATACATATTTCGGTTCCTGTTAAGACATATTTTGGGTTCCATATCAACATCGCCTCGAAGTATAGTATCTGACCTTACCCCCGACGATCCGACCCCATCCCCCGCCTTCTATATTTGATACCTGTACGTGTTCTTCAATCACATTACAGGTATCACACTGCTTAATGACTTTGCTTCCAGGATCCAACTCCTGAAGCAGATAAGTTCAAGAGCAATCCGGACAACCGAATTTATGTTATGGGAGTGACAAATGAAACGTTGGCCTCCCAACTCAGTAACATTTCATCAGCGCCACACATTGAGGGTGTCACATGGTGGCACGCCAGCGCGTTTGAGAACCTGAAAGACTACCTGGATGACCTGATAACATCTACGTGTATCCGTACCTGTCGTCCGGCCTACAATGCTGGCAAGTCACATAGCGCAAATCATATTTTTATAGGTTCATCTGCTGATAAGATTGTATTATTTAAGTCCCTCTTAATGCATATTCATTGGAGTGGACATATATGATATCTTACTTCAAATGAGGATATCCTTTGGTTTTACAGTATGCCTAGACAGCAAAGCTGAAGCCAGTAAGTTTGTTTTACTTCAAGGAGCCCATTATGATAGCGTTTAGGTTGCCGTATATTCTTCCAACACATCCATAGAGCATACGTTTATGTCGTTGCTATTGCAGGGGTGCAAGGGCTTTCCTCAGTGGAGACGTCCTACGTGATTCTTATAGTCATGGGCGCTGTTGTCATGCTGCTTGTGGCCGTCATCACGGTATTCATCATAGTTCTACCGCTGCCGGTTGTTGATGATGGAGAACATGTGTATACAAATGGATGATTGCCTTTACATACACCATGCAGCAATCTAACATGGACACATTTCTCAACATTCTCATTCGCGATATTGCTTGGTTAATGCTAGCTTCAACATGACGTATGTGTGTTAATATGTTGTTATAACGTATGTAGTCGGTGGATTCAGCGGCTGGAAGTTCATCCATATCAATCTTTGCCATGTCGGTATATGTCAGTACATTGGTATCTCGTAATATATGAAGCTCGATACCCCGACTGTGTGAATAAACATTTTAAATGATTGCTGAGGCTAATGTATTTCAATGATACCTTGAACAGTGATGGCGTCCGGCTAAAACCATTTCAATGGATTTAAAACATGGTACATCAACAGAATGGTCGGGGCTAAATAGGGAATGCCTGGCATTCCTCAGAATGATCGGGAACTCTTGAGAAGGATTGGATGCTAGTCAGAATGATCGGACACTCGTCAGAATAATAGAGAATGATCGAGCACGCACCAGAATGATAGAGGTATCTTCAGAATGATAGGGCGAACATGAGAATGGTCAGACACTAGGCAGAATGATCGGACACTCGTCAGAATGATCGGGCATGCACCAGAATGATCGAGCATGAGAAGGGTCGAGCGCAATAGATACTAGTGGGGCACTTGTACCAATGATCGGGGAAGCATTAGAATGATTCCACTCTCAACAGAATGATCCGGCACTTATTGGAATGATCGTGGGCTAATCGCAATAGTCGATTACTCATCTGAATAATTTGGCACTCGTCGGAATGGTCGGGTACCTATCCGAATGGAGCTGATAACGATATTGGGACACTCATCCGAAAAGTAAGGTAGCCATGATATCAGTCGGGATAAGGTTAGAATGATCGATCACTCATCCGAACGATCGAACACGCATCAAAATGGTCCGCTGCACATACGAATAGTCGGTTACACATCACAAAGGCCGGGCACTCGTCTGAATGGTCCAACATTCATCAGAGTGGCCGGGCACTCGTCTGAACGGTCCAACATTCATCAGAGTGGCCGGGCACTCGTCTGAATGGTCCAACACTCATCGGAGTGATCGGGCACACGTGTGAATGGTCAAACACTCATCACAGCAGCCGGGCACCCTGCTGAATGGTCCAACACTCAGCAGAGTGGTCAGGCAATCAGCAGGTAGATCGGGTGATAATCACAATAGGGCTTTCCCCTTGGCATAGGCGAAAGTTTATTTGATGCAACCGCTATTAACCTTAACTGATCAATTGATTACATTATATATTTATTTTCATTTCCTCATGTGTCATCGCAAGATTTCGACAGTCCTGAATTAGCAGAGATTTTTTCAGAACTCAATACATGGACCCATCCCACATGGGCAGGCAAGCGAAATGGACTGTTGTTTATTAAGGCTATTAAAGACTTTTGTTGAGTGTAAAATCAACGGTATGATGGACCCCGCCCCTAATCATAACCTGCGGCCCTAACCCGCTACCCTGCTTATAAATTAAGTTTAAGTCGTATCCTGTCCACCGGGTTCCACTTATCTACCATCAAACTATAGGAATAGGCTCAATCAACAATACAGAAGTCAAAGTCATACTTGTTTATTTGTTTGATCGTTCGTCTCGATGAGTGCTCCATCCCAACTGTATCGTTTTATCCCTTCCATTAAATGTTCAGATTTACCGTCGCATATCTAACGTTACTTCTTTACGTAGGTTCTCCTCAAAGTCTTGTAGTCCTTTACTATTAATCAGTTTTATCGTTGGCAAGCTGATGGAGGTCAACTCTTTGCTTGTATGGAATGCTGCCAGATGATCTCCTGGTGCTATCGATACTTTGATATCCGTAGTGTCACTTTCCTAGTACGTTTCGGGTATCAATGAGAAATGGATATGTCCTAGCAATTTATATTATACTGTGCCCAAAATAAAATTTGCAAAAACGTTTTATGCCATCCCCTCCCCACCTCAAAAGAGGCACTTAATACAGCATCTACCAGCAACTCTTTGTTTCGCAAGAGAATAGCTTTGAATAAGAGGGAGATATGTTGGTTGTCTAATTACCGGTACGATATAACCCCTCCCCTCCAATAGCACGCGTCGTAATGGCTCACACATTATGGGACGACCTCATACAGATGATTAACGATCTATATTAACCTCCTTGATGAACGAGTGACCCACCTGCATTCCATCTCGCACACTTCCAACTGCATTCCACCTACACCATTTACTCTACCGTCCATGCGCCCTCTCTGCTCTGGTAACCTCTAGTTGCCTTTATGACTCAGCTACTGACGCCCATTGCATTGCTCTAGCAGTCCAAGTAATCCATGTCTCATGAGTAGGGGTGTTTCTGGATGTTGTTGATTCAATGTTAAGCGCTTTATTTCCACCTCCACCATCGTGACGTCATCACTTCTACCATTGTAATTGTCATGACCTCCACCATTGCGATCCTCATCACCTCCACAATAGCGACCGTCATCCCCTCCAGCATTGTGGCCCTCATCCCCTCCTCCATTGTGACCCTCATCGGCTCCACCATTGTGACCCTCATCCCCTTCTCGATTGTGACCCTTATCACCTCCACCATTGTGACCCTTATCACCTCCACCATTGTGACCCACATTACCTCCACCCTTGTTACCCTCACCATCCCCACCAATGTGGCCCTCAACGCCTCCACCATTGTGACCCTCATCCACTCTTACTTCTAATTCCATGAACATCTGGTGTGGCTTACATCATTTTGTTCCGTTTTTGCAAATTTTTGTAAGATTATATTTTTATCCTTTACTTTTGCGTCCATTGCACATCACCAATCGCGACCTGGAATGATGAAGGACATCCTGGACAGGACACCATTGTTCTAACAGGAAAGAGAATTAAGACATCACACATGTGAGTACCACCAGATGTCAGCGCCGAACGTTTGAAGATAATTTTGTTGTTGCTGGCATTGAATGAAAACGACTAACTGCATTAAAGGCAGCTTCCACATTTACAAAGACCGCAAATGAAGAGACAAAGAGCAAACTTCAAACATATTCACGGCTGTGACAGCATTTGTAACCGTTGTGTATTCAAGTGCATTCTGTTCTCATATATCCCGAAACTAACGTATATGTTGAAAATAAATCCAGAGGCTAAAATATGAACAGCGATTACATTGCATTTTTAGTCATGCAGGAAATTTGTTTGTGCTTTGCACTGCTCATGACATGCTCTTACATTCAGCCATTTTCCGATAACTGTTCACGGCAGTTTTTATACAACTTTCCCCATTTTATAGTGAGCTGCTTGTTACTTCAGTGCAACATGCTTAAGTAATTTATGGGCCGCTACCGACATACCTTAACGTGTCTCGACTGTACTTAGCATGGTTAGTTAATAATGCCGACAGCGCGACCTCATTGATGCAATCAAGCAGCTTCACATCGATGGTAACATCAGTGAGGTCAATGGTTTCACAGAGATAGAAGGAAGTAAATCACGAACGCAATATGTTTATTTTTTCCCTTCGATATAAAAGAATGCTACGAATAGTCACCATTCAATGGAATGTCCTACTTAATATATTCCTTGATCATGCCATAGTTCGCGGATATATTATACTGCTATATATTCCTATGTAAACTCGTCTATAATGCGCTGCTCTAGTTTACATTGTCCAATATTATCATCAGAACACGTGGCACGATTAACTTGCATATTGACCGGAACATCATTGTCAACGCTTATCTCTCACACACAACATGTTCCAACGAGATTCATCGCAAGCAAAGACGCAAATTTGATGCAACCTTATTGCAGACGGTGTTTGTACAATAACACTTAATTGCGCGATGTGTGAAATGTTTGTTGAGTGGGATTGTTACATACATGGACAACTGTACGTTTATTTAACAACACTCATAAATGTGGATTGGTTTCGTGGGATTTTTCTGGCGAATGAACGCGATTTAATTTACTTGTAACATAAGTCGAAATCTGGCAATCAGTTATTTTTGACTTCAAAGCACAGCAACTGTGATGATGATGATGATGATGATGATGATGATGATGATGATGATGATGATGATGATGATGATGATGATGATGATGATGATAAGGATGATAGTTCGTTTGATTAGGACGCTATTTCTTGTTGAAATTAGTGAAATGTCATTACACCTAATTATGAAGGATTGAATGGTGCGATTTCGTAGCGGCTTATGTAATTCAATATCAGATGACCCTCAACTGTAACTGCGGATTACATCGCCTAATGGACCAGCCTCACCAATGTAGAGGAAGCTCAACAGCAAGACGCAATGGCTGACAGGTGAAACAGAGCAAGGACACGTGACTTGAAACACATTGGCGTCATTTCGAAGAATCTCATTCAACACAATTAAGGACACATAAACCGAGCAGATGAGGGTTTGTTCTTAATGTACTCTGAACAGCGGATCCCAGTATATGAAGTTCCATTCGGAACAGCTATATCAAATACCAATGACAAATCACAACACTTCGTGGTAATACGTCTCCGTGGTCGCATGTGACCGTTAGTGACCTTCGCAAATAAAGATATAGCCTGGTACAGAGATGGACTGCTCGCTGAAAGGCAATATTATCAATGATTTTATTTCATTCATTCATTATTATCATCATTTTAATCATTATCGTTATCATGATGGCTGTGGTGCTGCGGGCAAGAGTTGTGCAATAATTGATCAACAAAGTGATAATATTTGCGACCCTGATAAGGAATTGGATATATGTTTCGTTATGCCGACCAAGTAACCTGTAGCACGCAAGGAGAGTATCAGGCGAGCACATGAAGGAGACATTTTATGATGCCTTTAATGACGCCATACAATCACACAGCACAACTGACCAACGCGATGGCAACGAACAAAAGTTACTTCGCATTTTGACTTCAAGTTCAACAAGAATTGCACCCTAAATAGCAGAGAGCATGATAAAATGCTACTCTGCACACGATCTCCGGCAGTCCGCAAGAAGTTGTGCGATTGATGATCACACTCAACTGAATATGTATCATGAGACATGCACGGTATTTCACCAATCAACGAAAACCAACGGTTCAGTTGAGAAATGCCATAACGCGATCGTTGTCTACCACTTGGCGCCTTGCTATGTATGTTCATGGCCCGAATGGCGTACGAAGGACGTTGTCGGAGAATTCATGTTTCTATATGTAATTATTCAGTTGGGCTTTTCATCTATAAATATAATGATTGTCGTATTGGTATCCTCAAGTCGAACAAGAATAGAATAAAGGTTAATGCATAACCTTCGTTACGTCCTCGCACAAGGCGTAAAATTATTGACTGTTCTTGATCAATCTCGTGACGTCCCTTTTGTCAATAACAATGGCGCACTGGTATGCTAAGCCGTCGTTACCGTGCGCATTTGACACACAATGAATAAATTTGACCGCCTGGCAATGGCAGATGTAACGTAGACATCAGGATATATTGGGCAAACAGTATGTGTGGCGTATTGAGAGCGCATGGCCGACAATTCGACTTTGGGTCTATTTATTTCTCCAATCGGTTATAACCTTGAGCGGACCGTGTGATTACGAAGAAGCTGCTGGTGATTGATACATGGAATCTGATGATCCTCCTGTAGCATAACTGGAATATATCTCTATAAAGACGTGTGCGTGGGTTAAATACACTAGATTCATACCTATGTTAGCGAGAAGTGATCTGTTGTCGTGGTGCTTATGGCAAATGTCATCTGTTGTCGGGGTGCCAATGGCAAATGTCATCTGTGGCCGTGGTGCTTATGGCAAATGTCATCTGTTGTCGTGGTGCCAATGGCAAATGTCATCTGTTAGCGTGGTGCCAATGGCAACTGTAATCTGTTGTCGTGGCGCAAACTGCAAATGTCATCTGCTGCCGTGGTGCCAATGGCAAATGTCCAATGTTGCCGTGGTGCCTATGGCAAATGTCATCTGATAGCGTGGTGCCAAAAGCAAATGTCATCTGTTGTCGTGGTGGCAATGGAAAATGATACAAATTGTACACATTCGACGTTGAAGATAGCCGGCGCCTGATTATAACAATTTTACATACGATGCAATGTCACACTTCTAACCTTTGGTTGATCCTGTTGATGATGATACTGATGATGTTGACTATATATGGTTACATTTTTAGTTTGATTGTCATGAGTCATGCATCATATACCTGATACTCATTTGCAAGACATCCCGACAGGTGCATCGTTTTGCGAACAAATTAATGAATGCAATTACAGTGGTACAGAGGAGCCTGCTAAGGCAGGTGTTGACAGTTTAGAAGATTATAACGGCGATATCAATTATGATATTATTCAATAAATGTTGGCGCTGATGAAGATGATAATTATAAAGATTATAATGGAGATGATGATGATTATTATTATCATCATTAGTATGTGACACAACTAGCCTATGGACGTTCGTGCAAATAGTCGGGGACAGTGAACTGCTATCGCTTGATTGTTACGGAGTTTCACCGTGCCGTCTAGGATCCCGGACACGCATGGAGAATATGAGGGGAGCATTTGTGATGCATTTAATGATGCATATAGAGATCTTTACCAATCAAACAGTCATTAAGACCAAATTTATAGAAAAAGGAGAAGAGTTACAACTCATATGGACTTCAAGTACATCAATAATGCACACCAAACAGCAAATAGCATGATAAATTGTGACTCAGTGCACTTCTGAAACGATCTCCAAGGAATCTCCTACAAGATGGATGAACAAGATCATTCTCAACTCAGTACATTTCATGAGACATGCCCGGTATATCACCGATCAAGGAATTCCAAAGGTTCAATTTGGAGATACTATCAAAGAGAATAAAGCTTCGCCAAGAGCGCTCACTCAAGCCTCAGCAATGTAAAGACGCCACCAATCAGGCGCCGTGCGTCGCTTTGTCACAGCATCCCTTAAAACCACGTGGAATTCCCGGATTAATTCGGAGCCGTGGAAGCCTCGACCAATCAGATGACTTAATATCTATAACAGACACCGACAACAATGCCATGTGCTTTTGTTTATTTCATAGTATCTTCGCTTGATGACGGAGCTGTATTTCATGTAATGTCATAGTCCCCACACAGTTTAGCGAAGCTATAAACTCTAGGCTTCAGATCAGAAATATTAAAGTCTTCCCCCAGCCAGTTCCCTCGCTCCAGAGTGGTGATGAAAATCCAATATCACCATCCACAACGCTGACGCTGAGAGAGGCGAACTGGTTTTGATATGTGCATCCGGGCAATTTATGAAGTTGACACTTACTTCATATTGCAGTTTCCATTTTCGGTAATTTTAAACAAGTGTTCGACGTGTTTTGGCAGCGGAAAATTCTGCGAAATGACATTGTTCCTGCTCGCATCAATTGCAATGACGTCAGCCCGGTATTCCCAATTACTTACGATGAAAAAACTTAAAATGAACTTACCAAATGACAACTTAATAAGTTAATCAGCAAATGTTATTTGTGATACTTTGGGTAGTAAGTGCATATAGCTAAGGTTTCGTATGTACCATTGTGTCTTTCCCTCTATATTCGTTTATACATGAATGTGTTTAAGTTATGGAGATAGCGGGACAGAAATGATGTACGATCTGAAGACAACTAGCAGGTTTATGTCAAGTCGGGATAGGCACTGCATGGTCACATCATCCCAGAGTAAAAGCCAGCTAGATTATCTGGTACAGCTCATGGGCACACCATCCGAGAGTAATAACTAGTCAGCTAGTACAGCTCATGGGCACATCATCCAAGAGTAATAACTAGTAAGCTAGTACAGCTCATGGGCACATATTCTTAGCGTTATAGCCAGCTAGAACGTCTAGCACAGATCATGGTAACATCATTTGTGAGAAAACACCAGCTAGATCGTCTGGTACAGCTCACGGTCACATCATCCGTGCATTATAGCCAGCTAGATCGTCTGGTACAGCTCATGGTCACATCATCCGTGCATTATAGCCAGCTAGATCGTCTGGTACAGCTCACGGTCACATCATCCGTGCATTATAGCCAGCTAGATCGACTGGTACAGCTCACGGTCTCATCATCTGTGCATTATAGCCAGCTAGATCGTCTGGTACAGCTCACGGTCACATCATCCGTGCATTATAGCCAGCTAGATCATCTGGTACAGCTCACGGTCACATCATCCGTGCATCATAGCCAGCTAGATCGTCTGGTACAGCTCACGGTCACATCATCCGTGCATTATAGCCAGCTAGATCGTCTGGTACAGCTCACGGTCACATCATCCGTGCATTATAGCCAGCTAGATCGTCTGGTACAGCTCACGGTCACATCATCCATGCATTATAGCCAGCTAGATCGTCTAGTACAGCTCAGCAGTTACAAGACATCTCAGGTGTAGAGGGTCGTATTGAGATGAGACCTGGAAAGGTGCACAGACAGCACAGTACATTACAGATATACGCACTAAGCTTTTGTTACGTTTTGTTAATTTTTGGGTTAAATGCACCGTTAGTAACAACCCAAAAGTTCGACTTGCTACTATGCTCACTAATGTAAGCTCATCTGTCGTATCGAATAATGTAAGATCATGTCTGTCATTACTAAATTTAGACTACCAACAACTAAGTTTAATTAATGAAGGTAACCTTAATAATGAACGTGAATTATTTTTATATATTAATGAAGCATCAGCAGAAGACAGGGCGACAATATGCGCTTTGCAAGAACTGTGTCAGCAGTGCGAAGGCAGTTTGTTAACTTCTCTAACACTGCAAGATGCAGATGGTACTCTTGTATTTTTTTTTGTATTTTTTTTATAGTGCTTTACTAATATCTTTTTAAAAACTTCGATTTGCGAATAAATGATATATATATAACCGATAAAATCGATTTGATGGCTGTACGATCAGTTAACAGTCGTTGGGACAACGTAGAAAGGTGGTTACCGTTTTATCATCATTAAGTGCGCATGGGCGTGAATTGCGGAGCAAACAACCACACACATGGCACTTTACCCATTTTGACTGTCACATTAGGAAATCCAGCTATTGTTATCCAATTCATTGACTCGCTAATATAACGATCGAAGCCCCTATATGCATACAGGTAAAACCTTTGTGCCCAGTGTTCGTTTGATGTGCTAGTGAGGGAAGAAAAGCAAAAATGTGAAATTGTGTCATTTTTTAACCAAGCGTGGATTCCGAATATCCAAATGATACTTCCATGCAACCTGTAACTATATGCAGTCCATTGCTGGCTACTTTTTCCCAGAAGCCATATATCTGCTCAGACCACGCGTGAAAGTTCGATGAAATATTTTAAGAAACATCGCATACAGAAGAAGAAGACGCTGCGTCATTCTTGACTGTACCCCCGTACTGGTGCGGGTGTAAATTAGGCCTACTTATTTCTCTTGAGAGGCGTCTGATAGGGGGCAACCGGTTGGCCGTGGGTTTCGACTCGTGTCAATGGGATCCTGGCGATTGAGTGGAGAGGTCTTTTCCAGGGCCATGCCTTCAACACACCACTTTGGCCCGGATTTCACCTAGACAAGAAGCTGGAATTGCCTTGTATAATCGTTTGCATTCTTTTTCATCTCCCTTTTTTCATTTATTCTAGAAGGCGACTGCTAGATCGGGTCATTATTATTTATCCACCATTCTAGGCACCATATAACGCGTGAGTGTTGCCGTTAAACTTTATACTTACCTTACCTTGCCTTCCTTCTTGACTGTTAGATACAATGTCGTCATAGCGTATACAGCCAACTGAATCGAAACCTCGTGCCAACTTCCTGCTCCGGAAAAGGACTATGATTATAGGGGCTGGAATCTTCAGATCGTTTTACTATATCAGAGACACGGGCTAACTAATTCCTCACACATGGTAATATGATAACGCGCCCTTGGAAATCGTAGATGACTACCGCAGATATTCTCTGTAGTTGGGACATTATATCTGAATTCAAAAACTGTATGGTACATGACTAGTTGGCCCGTGTGTCATCCCGCTGAACGAACGTGGCGATTTAACGCTCCAACCCGCGGTCAGCGGAAAATCATTCATATAACCCAGAAGCACAAGATCGAAGCTGCCTATCTTCGCTTCATCAATACATGCATCGGACCATAGTTTTTCTCATCTGATAGCCTGCCATGCGCCGCCAACACGCTGTTCTAAGAGAAATGCGACAACTACCTGTATATGACAAACACCTAGAGTAAACATAAAAGTTTGCCAAAAATTACGTTTATCTTTTCAAATCAAATAGAAAATGGAAAATCGTTTGCCTTAACTTGTTCTAATTTCACTCACCGGTTGACCACTACAATCTTTATCAGGACCAATGGTACGTATATTGAATGGGACACAAAGTAATTCCATCATCTGTTATATTTGTCTGCGCTGACACTGATCTGCCATTGCATTCTGTATATCTGCTGGTCGGCAACACGGTGATGTTGTTAATGCTACATTGCAAATCATGCATTGTTAGACTCATTCAAAGCAAGCTCTGCTTTCTGTTGCGTCCCTAAGGACCGTGGCAAGCGATTGCGAGCCACACAGTTCTAACCTCCGTCAGATAGTTACCTTTTCAACTCAATATACACAGTAAATGTAAAGGGGATTTATGATGCCACACCAGTATAGACCCGGATAGCGACGGTGTCGGGGCGGCTAAAGCTAAATCCATTCTGAATCCTGAATCCATTCCTTGGCAAAGTGTATTAATTCTCTGAATACGAATAAAGACGTTTTTCTCACATGCCATATCATAGTTTAGCACTAATGAAAATCCAAACCATCTCCGGAATGCCAGTGTCACAGCGTATGCGATTCATAGTATATATATTATATAAGCTATGCATTCATATCGGCCAGCTTAATCCACTTGCAACGCTTTGTCGTGTATATTGACGTCGCACTCAATGCTCCGACTTAAATAAAACGTGATGAATCGGAAAACAGTAGCTGAAGTTCGCAATGCATGACGAACTAAGCGTTGCCAATCTTGATGATTAAAAAGAAGCATAACTCGGCCTCGCCTGTTGCTTGCATGGCTAAACATCGTCAACTAGAAAAGCATCGCAACACGGCGTCTTTAAAACATAGCGCCATTTATCTTAAATACTAACGTGCGGACGGGATGAATAGACACGGTGAATCTCGTTGCGATCGTTCACTGCGCTCAAGACCATTGCTCCCACCCAATATCTAGCCAGCCATGACTCACTGCGTTGTTATTCACGGACTCACGGGCTCTTTCACTTGCGCTATGGTCCCAATAACGATGGTGTTTCAGTGTGTATCGTCCAAGCAGCAGTAAAACATATTTTAATTCACTTTTTTACAGATCGAGGGAATATGTACCATAACGATGGCTCACTTAGGTGGGCGCTGTGATTACAGCATATATATCGCTCCACGCCCCTCTCACCCCGTCATTCAAATAGATGTTGATTGTACCATCCAGCCATGATGGCTCACTAATCAAACGCTGTGGATTAGCGATCCACCCATCTCAAGTCTAATCAAACGCTGTGGATTAGCGATCCACCCATCTCAAGCCTAATCAAACGCTGTGGATTTACGATCCACCCATCTCAAGCCTAATTACATTTTCGGTTTTCGTTCAAAATCAAATTGAAAATAGAATATCAGTTCACTCAAGTTGTCCTTTTTGTCACTCACCAATTCACCATTTCACCCTTTAATGAACTAATAGTTCGTATATTGAATCGGACGCAAGGACATTCCAGTATATGTTATATTTGTCACCGCTGAGACGAGCACAAACTGAATTCTGCTGGTGCTATACAACGTTGATGGGCAATAGAACCTTACCCTCACACAGTCCACAATTCCTATCGCTGTGATTACTGGTATCATCATTTTCCCAACCCTCGGCCCACTTTTCTGAGCGCTGTGATTGCATGAATCGCCACTCACATCATCCGTAACTCACATCACCTGGGTGGGAATGCAAACTCCTGGTGCAACAGGTCAGGTGCGACTACTGCCACAACTCAAATGTTAGCTCTCACGGTCGACGTGATTCATGTTTCCATCCGAAACGTTTTTGCTTTATTTATGACTGCCGAATAAGGCGTGTCTTAAGTGATCACGCCTGACCGCTCTGCCAGAGGCCCGCCGTAGGCTGCTGGCTTTATGTCACTCATTCAGTGAATGTCGGTTAAAGTGAACGGAAGATTGCCTCTGTTTATACGTTCAGACGTGTGACCTGTCGGAGAAAACCGTGACCTGTCGGTGGACAACGTGACCTGTCGGTGGACACCGTGACCTGTTGATTGACACCGTGGCCTGTCGGTGGACACCGTGACCTGTTGATTGACACCGTGACCTGTCGGTGGACACCGTGACCTGTTGATTGACACCGTGACCTGTTGATTGACACCGTGACAGTCTGTGAACGGTAAGTACACTGCAAAACACGCCTTTCGATGCGCGTATTTTAGTCGCTAAGCATGCTTGTTCGGACATTATAACACGAACGAATAGAAACCAAAATTCAACCTGATTGAAGAAAATCACATCGCACTGCAACGACCCACTGAGTGGACAACAGTTGCCGTTTGTGATGTCGTGTTGGTGTTGACAATCTGAACACAATGTTATTGATGGCATGGCCTCTGACGCGGACGAATGGTGTATAGACTGCGTTGTCGGGCAACTATATACCGCACGTTACATACCAGCCCGGCATCGTCACAGAGATTGGATTAGGCGGGGATGATGTTAATTCTAGTCTTCACCCCACCTTCCTGCGCATTAGGTGGTCAAACGTAACAGCGAAAAGGTTGATTGGATGAAGTTTATTAGAAGTAACAGACCCACGGTGATTCGCTCACAGCCTTTTCTTCTATAGTCATGTCGCATTCCCGCTTAGATGCAACGTTAGAATCTATTATTTGGTATCGTCATCGAATTCGGTTTACAGTGTCCACTGCGTGGATAGATGATGATACCAGGGATAGAGAAGTGCGTGTGAAAAACTTCTCTATCCATCTGGGCGCTAAAGCAAGTTAGTCAAAAGACGCGTATGTCCTGATGTGGCCCTCGCTATATCTCTCCTCTGTCCGTTCTACAGCCACTACTCATCCACTCCTTTCTACCTACAGCCACTACTCATCCACTCATTTGTACCTACAGCCACTACTCATCCACTCCTTTGTACCTACATCCAATACTCATCTACTCCTTTCTGCCTACAACCACTACTCGTACATTCCTTTCTACCTACAGCCACTATTCATCCACTCTTTTCTACCTACAGCCACTACTCATCCACTCCTTTATACCTACAGCCACTACTCATCCACTCGTTTGTACCTACAGCCACTACTCATCCAGTCCTTTGTACCTACATCCAATACTCATCTACTCCTTTCTGCCTACAACCACTACTCATGCATTCCTTTCTACCTACAGCCACTATTCATCCACTCCTTTCTACCGACAGCCACTACTTATCCACTCTTTTATACCTACAGCCACTACTCATCCACTCCTCTCTACCTGCAGCCACTACTTATCCACTCCTTTCTACCTACATCCACTACTTATCCACTCATTTCTACCTATCGATCCTATATATCCTCTCCTTTCTACCTACAGCCACTACTCATCTGCTCCTTTCTACCTATAGCCACTTCTCACCCACTCCTTTCTACCTACAGCCACTTCTCATCCACTCCTTTCTACCTTCAGCCACTACTCATTCACTCTTTTCTACCTTCAACAACTATTTATCCGTTCCTTTCTACCTACAGCCACTACTCATCCACTCCTTTCTACCCACAGCCACTACTCATCCACTCCTTTGTACCTACAGCCACTACTTATCCACTCATATCTACCTACCGATCCTACCCATTCACTCCTTTCTACCTACAGCCACTACTCATCCGCTCCTTTCTACCTATAGCCAATACTCATCCACTCTATTCTACCTTCAGCCACTCTTTTCTACCTACAGCCACTATTCATCCATTCATTTCTACCTACAGCCATTACTCACCCTCTCCATTCTACCTACAGCCACTTCTCATCCACTCTTTTCTATCTACTACCACCACCTATCCGATCTGTGCTACCAACCGGAACATGCCACTCACACCGTCCTATCTACAACCATTACTCTTCCACTTTTCTCTATCAACGATCACTACTCGTTCATTTCACCCTAACTACAGCCACTTGTCACTCACTTTGCCCTATCTATAGCCGTTACTGATCCACTACGTTCAATTGACAGTCACTACTCATCCACTATTACGGTTACTCTTCCATTTTCACAACGCACTACTCGTTCATTTCCCCTAACTACAGCCCACCACTTTGCCTATCATAGCCGTTACTGATCCACTACGTTCAATTGACAGTCACTACTCATCCACTATTACGGTTAATTTTCACGCACTCTGTCCCATCTACCACCACTACTCATCCACGCCACTTTTTAAGTCACTCTGTACTGTCTGCAACAACTACTAGTCCACATTCCTCTCTCATCAGCAAGATCTCGTCCACATTCCCCTCTCATCGGCAACTACTCGTCCACATTCCCCCTCTCATCAGCAACTACTCGTCCACATTCCTCTCTCATCAGCAACTGCTCGTCCACATTCCCCTCTCATCGGCAACTACTCGTCCACATTCTATTCTCATCAGCAACTACTCGTCCACATCTTTTCCAAAACACAAAACGCGACTATTTTTGAGTTTCACTTTCATTTTGTGTATGCTATGTACTGCCTCTCAATAGAGTGACCCCATTAGTCGCCTCACATTACCAATACTCGTGACCCAGGGCTTTAACAAGTTGTGGTTTATGCGACCCGTTTCTTTCAACAGACAAGGGCGGCACGAAATCGGGGCTGACAGAATTTACGATCCATTCAGAGAGCATTAAGCAGAGCGTACACGTCATGCCGAGCTGTCCTCGATTCTCCCCCAATCACTCTGGCGACGATGCCAATTTTCAGAGCGCCCAACCACTACCTATATATAACCCCAAGGAACGCAACAATCAGCCGCTGCTGCCTCAGTCTTCGCTAATTATCTCACAAATCTGTCTTTGACTCGGGACATCATACGTAACGATGGGTGTTGATGATGCTCACTGTCGTCTTTTCATACAAATAACACCCCACGATCTATTATTGACTGTTAAACGGCTAGTATTACGTGTTTGGTCACGACCACTTGGAAGCTTGGCATGAGGAACCGAGCGCCCGTGGTATTCACAGTAAAAAAAGCGACAAGACTGAACCTTTAAACGACCTCACATATGCGCTCCCAGCTGGATCGGTGTTTGGTGTCAGCGGCCCAGGCTAAACACCGCAAACGTTGCGTTTCAATTTGTTCTTATTCACCCAGCCATGGTGCTAAATGGCACTAATTCTCCCAATGGCAATATGTCACTGTACTGCAGATCCATAGATACTGTCAAATCTTTATTTCTCTTGAACTTTGCTAAAAAATTAATCTTCCATAAGACGGTGTTCGTAACATATTAGATATCTAGCGACCGGTGAAATGCAGACAGACAGGAAGCAGAAACAAGGTCCAATAGGGCTGATAAAAAAACGCACTCGAGTCTCAAACCGCCGCCTCTATTCACCTCCACGCTCCTCTGTATTACCAACATCTTCCAACCTGCATAGGTTACAAACACAACTTTACCGTGTTGTTCAATATAACAGACATCACTCATTCATCTTGGAATGTCTTTGCCTTTAACCAGTGATACAAAACTGCATGAAACTAGACTTGCTGGCCATGTCAGCAGTGACAAGCATAAACCAGCAAATGAAAAAAAGGTCGAAGCACCGAACTTCGCCATTGGCGAGATCTTACGGTAGTCTATCTTGCGCTGTGTATAGTCTGAGATCACTATCACGGGCGCTGATTTCACACTCAAGAGTGTTTGGAAATGCAGTGAGGTGTGAAGACTTCAGGGGTACGTGCCTGCCCGGGATGTTTGTAGTGACGTGTGCGCCTGTGTATGTTTGTATGTATGCATGTGTGAGATTGTGTGTGTGTGTTTTTTGTATTGTCGGTGCAGGCTGAGGTGCGAAAGTGACAATATTACACGTCTTACGTGCACAGGCAGTCTTTTCAAATAACGCTATAAGACTATCCCCTGGCCGATCACCTCACCCCACTATCAAATGGAAAGCAAGTCGAGTGCGCATGTGTGCGTGCTTGTGTTTGTGTGTGTGCGCGCACGTGTGTGTGTGTGTGTGTGTTCGTGTGCGTGCATGAATGCGTGTGTGTGTGTTTGTGTGTATTCTATGTTGCTAAACCTCCTGTTTCTCGCCGAATTGCGTCATGGGGATTGTTTACTTTGATATCTGCTTCAGGTGTGAATTTTCACTATGCGTTGCCTTCTTTCCATTATACTCATCTTCCTGATCGGAATATCGTCACCCGCTGCAGAAGCTGGTAGGTTGCTGGCGCTGCTTTAATTTTATAACATAGAGGTCTGTTGAGGTCTGCAAATGAGCGAGGAATGGAGGAATAAGGAATGGGTGGTGGGAGCTGGGGGTGTAGTGCTGTCCGTTTCCCAGGTTGACGCGGCATATTGTCTGGCATGGACACCCAAGACAGTGCTACATGCAAAATATCCTCTGCCTCAAATTTGTCAACTCACGTTAACTTAGTCGCATATATTTGAATGCGTTTTAGTTTGAATGTCTTTTTCATCTAGTGGGATATAAATTGGACCTCAATGTTTTCTCAGTTGTCAATCGCTGGACAGGTTACTGCTTTTACAACTACGTTGCCTGATTTATTGTCTGGAGAGCAAAGAAATTAAGGGTTTCATTTTTGTTCAGTTCAGTGTTTACGAACTCTTGATTTCTCGTTGGTCATTGATAACGCCGGAGCCTTCAGTGACTCAGATTGGACGGAAATGCAAAGATTCAGCTGCGAGGTCGTAAAACGATACACGATTGGAACCAACTGTACCCGCGTTTCCCTCATATCTCATTCAGGACGAGTTGACTTGAATTCCGATGAGGGAGTCTGCCAAACAGTAAATAACTTGATTCATATGGAAACGGCGGAGCCTTTGAATGGTCTTCTAGCCAAACTGGAGATGAAGGACGGCGATCGTGATGCTGTTCCCAACCTGGCCATAGTGGTGAGATACATCGGCGAGGACACACCAAAAGAACACCTGATTAGCGCCTTCTCAAGACTTCATAATAGGGACATACGCCTGTTGGTAGTTGGTGTTGGTCCGAAAGCCTCAGAGGACACGCGTATCAGGTAACAAGGGACGACATTTTACTAGGGACGCCAAGTAACACGTGACGTCCGCATCTTCTTGTGCTCAGCAAGCGTCATAAAATTTGGCATAAAGTGCTTGGCATTCTTTCTTTCAGAACGCTGATCAGTCTGTTAGGGGACAATTCTACCCACTACTATTGGGCTTTGGATACATTCCGTGGACTGGGTGGATTGGTGGACGACATTACACGGCGAGCATGCGTAGAGGGGAGGACGATTTGTACCACAGGTATCACTTTAGCTTATAGTTCCTGAAGGCACTCAAGCAGTTCATCACAGGTAACAAATTAGCTAATGGTTCGTAAAGGCACCATAGCAGTCCTTCATAAGTATTAATTTAGCCTAGGGTTTCTGGAGACATCATAGATTTCTCGCACAGGTAAAAATTAAACTGTAGATTCCTCGAGGCGTCACAGCAATCTAACACGATACGAAATGATTGATCGTGTCCTCGTGTATGCAGAGGAGTAATCTTTGGTCATCAATAACAAAGCTATAGCAACATAATGTACATTCCAAACGGTATAATTACTCCAATATATTACAGACGCCAGTATGTTCCAGGTTGCAGAAGTAAAAGTTTAGACGTGTGTCTGCTTGTGGATAGTTCGGGGTCCATCACAAAGGAGTACTGGCCTGTTGTTCTAAATTTCACAGCCAGCATCGCACAACAATTCGAAATCGGAAAGGACGCGACGCAAATTGGAGTGATTACCTTCTCGAATGATGCGTATCTTGAAGTGAAACTGAATGATTCAGACACCATTGAAGTCTTGGTAGATGCAATTAAGCGTCTGAAATTTATAAATGAGGTTACACCGACATGCAGGTAAACCATAGTGCGCGGATTGGAGGGCGGAATGCTAGTGCTTATGGGGCACATCAAACCTAGCCCTTTTTCGACAAATAATCTTTCTTTCAACAGGACGGGTTCAACATGACTAACCGGGTCTTCTTCCAACCGGAGAATGGGGATCGTGTCACCAGCAACAATGTCGTCATCATGATCACTGATGGCAAAATCTTCGAATTTTGAATTTCCTGACGAATACAAGGTATTGATTCAGTGTAACTCGGCGGCAGAAATTTAACTAAGGATCGAGTACAATTTGTGCCAAGCGTTATCCCATTCCTCGGATTTAAATTTTACAACATTCGGATTTTGCCTTATATATAGCCAATTTACATCCTTCAGTTCATTTTACGACAAGTTTTGGGTGTCCATATCAACAGTATAGGCTCTGACTTCCTCCCCCGCGATCCAACACAACCTGCCCAGACCTATGTTTGTTACCTGTACGTGTTCTTCAATCACATTACAGGTATAACACTGCTTAATGACATTGCCTCCAGGATCCCACTCCTGAAGCAGATAAGTTCAAGAGCAATCCGGAAAACCGAATTTATGTAATGGGAGTGACAAATGAAACGTTGGCCTCCCAACTCAGCAACATATCATCAGCGCCACACATTGAGGGTGTCACATGGTGGCACGCCAGCGCGTTTGAGAACCTGAAAGACTACCTGGATGACCTGATAACATCTACGTGTATACGTACATGTCGACCGGCCTACAATGCAGGCAAGTCACATAGCGCAAATCATATTTTTATAGATTCATCTGCTGATAAGATTGTATCATTTAAGTCCCTCTTAATGCATATTCATTGGAGTGGACATATATGATATCTTACTTCAAATGATGATATCTTTTGTTTTTACAGTATGCCTAGACAGCAAAACTGAAGCCAGTAAGTTTGTTTTACTTCAAGGAGCCCATTATGATAGCGTTTAGGTTGCCGTATATTCTTCCAACACATCCCTAGAGCTTACGTATATGTTGTTGCTATTGCAGGGTTACATGGGCGTTCCTCAGTGGAGACGTCCTACGTGATTCTTATTGTCATGGGCGCTGTTGTCATGCTGCTTGTCGCCGTCATCACGGTGTTCATCATAGTTCTACCGCTGCCGGTTGTTGATGATGGAGATCATGTGTATAAAAAAGGATGATTGCCTTTACATACACCATGCAGCAATCTAACATGGACACATTTCTCAACATTCTCATTCGCGATATTGCTTGGTTAATGCTAGCTTCAACATGACGTATGTGTAATAATATGTTGTTATAACGTAAGCAGTCGATGGATTCAGCGGCTGGAAGTTCATCCATATCAATCTTTGCCATGTCGGTATATGTCAGCACATTGGTATCTCGTAATATATGAAGCTCGATGCCCCGACTCTGCTAATAAAATATGATTGCTGAGGCTAATGTATTTCAATGATACCTTCAAAGTGATGGCGTCCGGCAAAAACCATTTCAATGGATTTAAAACATGGTACGTTTATCAACAGAATGGTCGTGGGCTAAATAGGGTTGCCTGGATTTCCTCAGAATGATCGGGAACTCTTTCAAATGATCGGACACTCGTCAGAATGATCGGGCATGCACCAGAATGATCGAGCATGCGAAGGGTCGAGCGCAATAGATACTAGTGGGGCGCTTGTACTGATGATCGGGGAAGCATTAGAATGATTCAACTCTCAACAGAATGATCCGGCGCTTATTAGAATGATCGTGCCATCATCAAAATGATCTGGTGCTAATTGGAATAGTCAGGTACTCTCTGAATAATTTGGCTCTCGTCGGAATGGTCGTGTGCATATCAGAATGGAGTTGATAAGAATAGTGTAGTACCCATCATAATGGTCGGGATAAGGTAAGAATGATCGTGCACTCATCCGAATGATAAAACAAGCATCAAAATGCACATGGGAATAGTATATAGAATATATGGGCGGGCACTCGTTTGAATGGTCCGACACATATCAGAGTGATCGGGCACTCGTCAAACATTTGATCGGGTTCTAATCACAACAGTGCTTTTTCTTGGGCATGTGCGAAAGTTCATTTGATGAAACCGTCATGATCCATAGCCCCCTCTTACACCATAACGTGCGGCTGTATCCCACTGCCCTGCTAAAACAAACAGGCAAAAGCATGTCCTAAGATAATTGATATAGCGAGATTAATTCGTGGTAACAGCATGTAGGCGTAAATATTTAAATTTAAGTCGTATAATGGCTCCCGGGCTCCATATATCTATCTACCTGCTAGCCATAGGAAAATGGTCATACTGGTTAATTTGGTTAGGCCTACGTCTGGATTGGTATTCCTCATTCAACAACGTGCACATCCTGCTCTACCTATCACAGTTAATTCTGAGAAATACAGTCGGTCTACTACATCAACACAACTAACCGACTTCTACTCTCTCATCCTAGCTTGTTTTATTTCTTGTTACTTATGTATTCATGGTCGAACGCATTGTGTGTCTTCGACGCAGATTGCATGTTAAGTGATGTTAAACTTAGTTTCCATTAGAGATATATATGAAGCTGACCTTAATCACCTCCGATAAGGCTGGATTGAAAGCGTCAAATTAACATTACGTGAAAATCAGGCAGCCCAAAAAAGGAGTACGACTGTCGCGTGGCAGGAACTCTTGGCCACGTGACTTATATCTGCAATATAGCGGTCATCACTGAGACAGGTCCATCTGGCTAGTTAGATTATTTCAGCAGCAATTATTCACATTTCTTCAATCGCCGACCGGCCTCCCTCTTGGTCAATTCATGTATTGTGAATTACATTCGAAGGGTTGAGGATGACGTCAGCAGTAACGAATGTACTTTTTATGTAAAATATTGAAATTGGTGTCAAATCTTTGAACCTCGTTGATGCCGGAAGCTCCCTTGCTAGATTTATATAAAAGGTCATGCCTTGGCACTTCCCTGTCGATTACCGCTTTTACAAATGGACGCATCAGCGTGTACATGGTGCTCTGTTTAGCTTCTGTGATTATTTATACATGCTTAGTGGGGTTTTGGCGGCCCTGGATCTTCATATATAGCATCTCCCCGTTTCCACCCACATTTCTGTGCTCTTGTGATTACTGGTATCATCACCCTCCCCTCTCAGCCCACCGTTCTGAGCGCTGTGACTACAGAGCGCATCACTCTCCTCGCCACTTCTTAGGTCACTATACTGTGCTCTGTAATTACAGGAATTGTCACTATCCCCCCTTTCTGCCTACCATTCTGAGCTCTGTGACTACAGAGTTGATCAGGCACGCCCAATCCCTCTCAGCCCTCCATTCTGAGCGCTGTGACTACAGAGTTGATCAGGCACGCCCAATCCCTCTCAGCCCACCCTTCTGAGCTCTGTGACTACAGAGTTGATCAGGCACGCCCAATCCCTCTCAGCCCACCATTCTGAGCGCTGTGACCACAGAGTTGATCAGGCACGCCCAATCCCTCTCAGCCCACCCTTCTGAGCTCTGTGACTACAGAGTTAATCAGGCTTGCCGTATTCTTCTCTGCCCACCATTCTGAGCGCTGTAATTACAGAGTTAATCAGGTTCGCCCACTCTCTCTCAGCTCACCCTTCTGCGCGCTGTAACTACAAAAACATCATACCGTGTGCTGTATCTGGTGGTATCATCACCCCCCACACCCCTGCGGGTATATACCCAGTGGGCGCTTGTACTTAAGGGGAGCTGTCCAAGCATCACAATCATCCTCATCCATCACCGTCACGATATCACCTCGTTGTTGAAAGTGATGTTAAATCCCAATATTACCATTACCATAACCCAGTCAACATACCATTCTGAGCGCTGTGAATAGAGGAATCATCATTCTTCCCAACCTAAGCCCACAATTCTAAGCGCTGCCACTAGAGGTATCATCACTCGCCATTCAAACCCACACCACCTTGGTAGGAAGGCGAGCTCCTGGTGCGACAGGTTATGTCTGACAACTGCCATTTTCAGCATGATTTATATTGCCATCCACATTTTTATTTTTATTTCAGATTTCTGACTGCTAATAAGGCGTATTTTAAATGATCAATTGTGACAGCCATCCTATAGGCCCGCTGTAGGCTGTAAGCGTAAGGTCACTCATTCGTGAATGTCGTTAAATGAGTTCGACATAGCGAACGGAAAATTACCTCTACTGATATGTGCAACAGCGTTACCTGTCGGTGGACACCGTGGTGTGATCATCCATGCCGTGGTGTGATCATCCATGCCGTGGTGTGATCATCCATGCCGTGGTGTGATCATCCATGCCGTGGTGTGATCATCCATGCCGTGGTGTGATCATCCATGCTGGTGTGATCATCCATGCTGTGGTTAGTTTGTGAACGGTAAGCACACCACATCACACGTCCTGCGCTACACCACATCACACGTCCTGCGCTACACCACATCACACGTCCTGCGCTACACCACATCACACGTCCTGCGCTACACCACATCACACGTCCTGCGCTACACCACATCACACGTCCTGCGCTACACCACATCACACGTCCTGCGCTACACCACATCACACGTCCTGCGCTACACCACATCACACGTCCTGCGCTACACCACATCACACGTCCTGCGCTTTATGTAGTTTAGTTACTAAGGATGCATGTTTTGTCATTATAACAAGGACGAATAGACACAAAAATTCAACCTGATAAACGAAAATCACATCGCACGGTAATGTCCCATAGAGTGGACACCAATTGTTGTTCGCCATACTGTCATGGTGTTGACCACCGAATATCTATGGCATGGTCTCCTAGACGCGGAAGTATGGTGTATAAATCGAACCTTACATGCAGACTCACTGGCATCGTCACCGAGATGGGATGGGGTTGAGGTGAGGTTAACTCTAGTCTTAAACCCATCACCCTGCTGGGAAGGTGTTCAAACGAGCAGCTAAAAGCATGATTGGATGGATTTTATTAGAGGTAACAGACCCGCAATGATTCCCATGTAGCATTTTCATTCTATGGTCATAACGTTTTCCGGTAAGCATATGTATCCGACGAGCTTTGTCTGAGGATGCAACGTTACAATCGATGATTTACACCTACGTCTTAAAGCGGCCTTCTCTCACTTTCCACTCCGTCATCTTTATATCCACTACTCATCCATTCCGCTGTATCTACAGCCATTACTTATCCATTCCGTTCTACCTACAGGCACGTATTCACTCCATCTTATCTACAGCCACTATTCGTCCAATATTCCCTATCAACAGCCACTATTCATGCACTCAATTAAATCGACAGTCACAACTCATCTAAGCCGTTCTGTCTACTGCCACTTGCCATTCACGCTCTCCTATATACCAGTACTCATCCATTTACCCCTATCATGAGCCGTTACTCGTCCATTCTACCCTATCAGCAGCCGCTACTCGTCCATTCTACCCTATCAGTAGCCGCTACTCGTCCATTCTACCCTATCAGTAGCCGCTACTCGTCCATTCTACCCTATCAGCAGCAGCTACTCGTCCATTCTACCCTATCAGCAGCAGCTACTCGTTCATTCTACCCTATCAGCAGCCACTTGTCATTTTTACCACTCAACCTATAACCACTACTCGTCCACGTTTCCTTATCAACAGCCAGTGCTCATCCACTCCATTTTACCTGCTGCAAATACTCATCCATTCCATCCTATCTACAACCGCTACTCATCACCTCCCTTCCTTCTAAAGGCAATACTCGTCCATTCCATCCTATCTACAACCGCTACTCATCAACTCCCTTCTTTCTAATGGCAATACTCGTCCATTCCATCCTATCTACAACCGCTACTCATCAACTCCCTTCTTTCTAATGGCAATACTCGTCCATTCCATCCTATCTAAACCGCTACTCTCACAACTCCCTTCTACCCTATCAGGCAATACTCGTCCATTCCATCCTATCAGTAGCCGCTACTCTCGTCTCCCTTCTACTAATGGCAGCATACTCGTCCATTCCATCCTATCAGCAGCCGCTACTCATCAACTCCCTTCCTTCTAATATCAATCTCTACTCGTCCATTCCATCCTATCTACAACCGCTACTCATCAACTCCCTTCCTTCTAAAGGCAATACTCGTCCATTCCATCCTATCTACAACCCGCTACTCATCAACTCCTTCTAAAGGCAATACTCGTCCATCCCTATCTACAACCGCTACTCGTCCACTACCCCTATCTAAAGGCAATACTCGCCATTCCATACTATCACAACCGCTACTCATCAACTCCCTTCCTTCTAAAGGCAATACTCGTCCATTCCATCCTATCTACAACCGCTACTCATCAACTCCCTTCTTTCTAATGGCAATACTCGTCCATTCCATCCTATCTACAACCGCTACTCATCAACTCCCTTCTTTCTAATGGCAATACTCGTTCACTCCATCCTGTATACAACCACTTATTTTACTCTTCAGCAAATACTCGTCCACTACGTCATATCTACTGCTACTATTCGTCCATTTCGTTCTACCATCAGTCACCACTCGTCCACTCCATCCTATCTACTGTCACTACCCGCCCACTCCATCCTATCTACTGTCACTACCCGCCCACTCCATCCTATCTACTGTCACTACCCGCCCACTCCATCCTATCTACTGTCACTACCCGCCCACTCCATCCTATCTACTGTCACTACACGCCCACCCACTCCATCCTATCTACTGTCACTACCCGCCCACTCCATCCTATCTACTGTCACTACACGCCCACTCCATCCTATCTACTGTCACTACACGCCCACTCCATCCTATCTACTGCAACTATTCGTCCAATCTATCCTACCTGACGCCATCAGTTGCCTCATATTACCCATACTCGTGACTCGGGGCTTTAACAAGTTGCGGTATATGCGACCTGTCTTTTTCAACAGGCAAGGGCGGCATGAAATCGAGACTGACAGAATTTACGACCAATTTAGAGAGCATTAAGCAGAGCGTACACGAGCTGTCCTCGATTCTCCCGTCTAAAACCCAATCACTCTGGTGACGATGCCAATTTTCCCAGCGTCCAGTCGCTATCGATTACTAAGCATGAAACTCGACTCGCCATGTCACAAATGTCGTGGTATAAGGTAGTGATCCAGTGTAACTCAACAGCAGAAATAAATTAACTAATTGTGGATTACAATCTGTCCCAAGCGTTATTCAACACAAATTATGGATTACAATCTGTCCCAAGCGTTATTCCACACTAAGGATGGATTACAATCTGTCCCAAGGGTTATTCCACTCCTCGTTTTTCCGTTATTCGGTTCACAATATTGGCATATTGCTATGCATGTGTCACGCATGCAGCCCGGATACATCTTTCTGCTCTAGTTTAATATATATATTGGATGCCCATATCAACAGCTCTTCTCCTACCATACCCCACCCCACCGCCAGCCATGATGGCACGCCAGCGCGTTTGAGAACTTGGAAGAATTCTTGGATGACCTGATATTAACTATGTGTGTCAGATTTCAATAGCTTCCTAGCTTTATCGTTTTTTTAATTAGCTGCTGAATAGGATCGGCTTCATAAGTCACTCTATAGGCATCTTCAGCTAATTGGCCAGAAATCTCTAATGATCAATGTCATTACACGACACTTTTGGTTTTGCAGTATGCCAAGACAGCAAATCAGAAGACAGTAAGTTTGTTGTACTTCAAGGAGCCCAAAAATAATATCCTTTCTTGTCGCCGTATTTTCTTTCAACAAATCTCAAGAGCTTACGTATATGTCGTTGTCTATTGCAGGGGTGCAAGGACGGTCCTCAGTGGAGACGTCCTACTTAATTCTTGTTGTCATGGGCGCTGTTGTCATGATGCTTGTCATCGTCATCATTGTGTTCATCAACCGTTGCCTATGACAACAGGTGTACCAACTGGACAGTTCAACAAGTGATGATCGGCATGAGGAACAACCCTGGAAACAGCTAGCATTACTTCCGATAATGCTTTATTCTGCAGGTTGTCGATAATGAAACCAATGTTTCTAGAAATGATTGATTTCTCATGCATACAACATGTAGCCATTCTCATTCGCGAAAGAGCCTAGTTAATACTTGCTTCAAAATGACGTATTGATATGTGGTAAGTGGTGGATGGATTCAGCAGCATATGCAAACTAAATGTGCAAACAAGCAACTCGATATCTCAATCTTTGCTGTGTCTGCTAAAGTCAGCATATTGGTATCTCGCAGTGTAATATATGAAACTCGAAGTCAGCCAGTAAAGATTATTAATGATTTTTAAGGCTGATGCATCTCAAAGGTACCCAGACAGTGATGGCGCCCGGCAAGAAGTAGTTTGAAGGATTTAAGGCAAAGAAATCAGCATGGTCAGGTTGTCAACAAAACGGCTAGGGCTAACCAGAATGATCGGACACTAATCAGAATGACTGGGCAACCGTCAGAATGATCGGACACTAATCAGAAAGACCGGCACTCGCCAGAATGATTGTACACTAATCAGAATGACCGGGCACTCGTCAGAATAATCGGACACTAATCAGAATGACCAGGCACTCGTCAGAATGATCGGGCACTAATCAGAATGACCGGGCACTCGTCAGAATTATCGGACACAAATCCGATTGACCGGGCACTCGTCAGAATGATCGGGCACTAACCAGAATGGCCGGGCACTCGTCAGAATGATTGGACACTAATCAGAATGACCGGCACTCGTCAGAATAATTGAACACTTATCAGAATGCCCGGGCACCCGTCAGAATGATCGGGCACTAATCAGAATGACCGGGCACTCGTATGAATAATCGGGCACGCATCAGAATGGTTGACCGTAAAGCGGCTATTCTGGCACTCGTATTAATGACCAGGAGAGCATTATGATATTTCATCTAGCAGCATAATTATCCGACACTTATCAAACTGATTGTGCAATCATTATAATGATTGGGTGCTAATCGCAATAGTCGGTTACTCATCTGAATAATTTGGCATTCGTCGGAATGGTTGGGTACCTATTCGAATGGAGCTGATAACGATATTGGGACACTCATCCGAAAAGTAAAGCAGCCATGATATCAGTCGGGATAAGGTTAGGATGATCGAGCACTCGTCCGAACGATCGAACACGCATCAAACTGGTCCGCTGCGCATAGTAATAGTCGGTTACACATCACAAAGGCCAGGCACTCGTCTGAATAGACCAACAAACATCCGAGTGGTCGGGCACACGTCTGAATGGTCCAACACTCATCAGAGTGGTCGGGCACACGTCTGAATGGTCCAACACTCATCAGAGTGTTTGGGCAATCAGCTTGTAGATCGAGTGGTAAACACAATAGGGCTTTCTCTTGGGCATGGGCGAAAGTTCATTTGATGAAACCGCTATGAACCTTTACTGATAAATTGATTATGTTAGATATTTATTTTCAATTCCTCATGTGTCATCGCAAGATTTAGACAGTTCTAAAGCTGATTTAGCAGCGATCTTTTTAGAACTCAATAAATGGACCCATCCCGCCTATTTGCAGGCATGCAAATGGACTCTTGTTTATTAAGGTTATTAAAAACTTTTGTTGAGTTTCAAATCAACGGTATGATGGACCCGCTTCTCATCATAACGTGCGGCTCTAACCCGCTACCCTGCTCATAAAGCGAATGAACGATAATTGGGATAGCAAGCCTAATTCGATGCGTTAACACCATGCAGGTATATGCATGAAGTTTAAGTCGTATCTTGCCCACCGGGTTCCACTTATCTACCATCAAACTATAGGAATAGGCTCCATCAACAATTCAGAAGTCAAAGTCATACTTGTTAATTTGCTTGATCATACGTCTCGATGGGTGCTCCATTCCAACTGTATCGTTTTATCCCTTCTATTGAATGTTCAGATTTACCATTGCTTTTTACGTAGGTTCTCCTCAAATTCTAAGTCTTGTTGTCCCTTACTATTAATTAGTTTTATCGTTGGGAAGCTGATGTAGGTCAACTCTTTGCTCGGCTTGTATGGAATGCCGCCAGATGATCTCCTGGCGCTATCGATACTTTGATAGCCATAGTGCCAGTTTCCTAGAACGGCAATTATAAAAAAATTTGCAATAACGTTTTATGCCATCCCCTTCCCCACCTCAAAAGTGGCACTTAATACAGCATCCACCAGCAACTCTTTGTTTCGCAAGAGAATAGCTTTGAATAAGAGGGAGATATGTTGGTTGTCTAATTACCGGTACGATATAACCCCTCCCCTCCAATAGCACGCGTCGTAATGGCTCACACATTATGGGACGACCTCATACAGATGATTAACGATCAATATTAACCTCCTTGATCAACGAGTGACCCACCTGCATTCCATCTCGCACACTTCCACCTGCATTCCACCTACACCATTTACTCTACCGTCCATGCGCCCTCTCGGCTCAGGTAACCTCTAGTTGCCTTTACTGACGCCCATTGCATTGATCTTGCAGTCCATGTAATGCATGTCTCATGAGTAGGAATGTTTCTTGATCTTGTTGATTCCATGCTAGTCGCTTTATAACATGATGCATTCCCTCCAACTCCACCATTGTGACGTCATCACCTCCACCATTGTGACCGTCATGATCTCCACCAGTGTGACCCTCATCACCTCCACCATTGTGATCGGCATGACCACCACCATTGCGATCCGCATCACCTCCACCATTGCGACCCTCATCACCTCCACCATTGTGATCCTCATCACCTCCACCATTTTGACTCTCATCACCTCCACCATTGTGACCCTCATCACCTCCACCATTGTGACCCTCATCACCTCCAACATTGTGACCCTCATCCACTCTTACTTCTAATACCATGAACATCCGATGTGGCTCACATCGTTTTGTTCCGTTTGTGCAACTTTTCGTAAGATTATATTTTTATCCTTTACTTTTGCGTCCATTGCACATCACCAATCGCGACCTAGAATGATGAAGGACATCCTGGACAGGACACCATTGTTCTTACAGGAAAGAGAGTTAAGACATCACATATGTGAGTACCACCAGATGACAGCAAGGAACGTTTGAAGATAATGTTTTGTTGCTTGCATTGAATGAAAACGACTAACTGCATTAAAGGCACCTTCCACAGTTACAAAGACCGTAAATGAATTTGTCTTTGAGACAAAGAGCAAACTTCAAACATATTCACGTCAGTGAAAGTCTTTGTAACCGTTGTGTTCTGTGATTTAAGTGCATACTGTCCTCATATATCCCGAAACTAATGTATATGTTGACTCTCACGGAAAACAAATCCAGAAGCTAAAAAATGAACAGCGATTACATTGCATTTTTTAGTCATGCAAGAAATTTTGTGTGCCATGCACTGCTTATGACCTACTCATGGGATATCCCCGGACGATGTTTTATCAACTTGCTTGTAGCCACCGCCTATTACCCGCAGATACAATTGGATAAGTCATTTGTTCATGCTTACAGTTCGATGAAACCTATGATTTTCCTCTGTATCGGGTAAACATTACTATTCCTGAAAAATAGGCGCGAAATATAATCAAATATGACCTGTTGAATATTTGCTCCAGCACACATCATTTAAACGAGGAGGATATCACTATCCCTGCGTAGCGTGATGTGAGTACGTTTGCACATCCCCTATCCCCTCCCCCTCCCACACACTTCACAATACTTCTAAATATATTTGCAATAAATATGCCAATGTCACAGCCAAACTCTTATATACAGCCATAACTGTTCACGGCAGCTTTTTATACAACTTTCCTAATTTTATAGTGAGCTGCTTGTTACCTCAGCGCAACATGCTTAAGTAATTTATGGGCCGCTACTGAGACACCTTAACCGTGTCTCGACTGTACTTAGCATGGCTAGTTAATAATGGCGACAGTGCGACCTCATTTATGTAATCAAGCAGTTTCACACCGCTGGTAACATCAGTGAGGTCAATGGTTTTCACAGAGATAGAAGGATGTAAATCTCGAACGCAATATGTTCATTTTTTCTTTTCGATTTAAAAGTCATCAATGTTACAAATAGTCACCATTCAATGGAAGGTCCAACTTAACAGATACACGATTCAACTTAATATATTCCTTGATCATGCCATAGTTCGCGGATATATTATACTGCTATATATTCCTATGTAAACTCGTCTATAATGTGCTGCTCTAGTTAACATTGTCCAATATTATCATCAGAACAGGTGTCACGATTAACATGGATATAGACCGGAACATCATTGTCAACGCCTATCTCTCACACACAACATGCTCCAACGAGATTCAGCGCAAGTAAAGACGCAAATTTGATGCCACCTAATTGCAGACGGTGTTTGTACAATACAACTTAATTGCACGATGTGGATAGTGAAATGTTGTTTGAGTTGGAATGTTTTGATACATGGACAACTGTACGTTTATTTAACGACACTCATAAACGTGGAATGGTTTAGTGGGATTTTTCTAGCGAATGAATGCGACTTAATGTACTTGTTATATCAGCCTCTGGCAATCAGTTATTTTTTATTACGTCAAAGCGCAGCAACTGTGATGATGTTTGTGTTTTGGACATTAACTATGGTTTCTACCCAAACATTGGTTATCTGCATACTTAATTGCAAAATCAGCACTGTTTCTGGAAGCAGTTTGGTTTTGCTAACCTGCAGGACCGGTATTCACAGTCAATCTGTGTGGTATTTCATTAGCAAGTCTCTTTTCACCCCCTTGACGAGTGTATGTTAAATTGGTATTCTTTCATTATTCCGTTAGAAAAACATGCTCAATAGAGCGGACGTAAATTAACAAAAAATAACGATAAATGTTGCTGTCTGAGATGATCATGTACTCGATTGAACCTAAAGACGACGACGGCGATATGGATGAGCAAGAGGATAAGGGTGATGATGATGATGATGATGATGATGATGATGATGATGATGATGATGATGATGATGATGATGATGACATTAATTATGACGCTGTTTATTGTTGAAATAAGTGAAATGTCTTTACACCCTAATTATGAAGGATTGAATCGTGCGATTTCTTAGCGGCTAATATAATTCAATATCAGATAAGCGGCAGCTGTAACTGTGGATTACATCGCCTAATGGACGGATGGCGTGACTGTTGACATGATTTTCTTTACCAGCCTCACCAATGTAAAGGAAGCAAACAGTAAGACGCAATGGCTGACAGGTGAAACAGAGCAAGGACACGTGACTTGAAACACATTGGCGTCATTATGAAGAATCTCATTCAACACGATTAAGGACACATAAACCGAGCCGATGAGGGTTTGTTCTTAATGTACTCTGAACAGCGGATCCCAGTATATGAAGTTCCATTTGGAACAGCTATATCAAAGACCAATGACAAATCGACAACACTTCGTGGTAATACGTCTCCGTGGTCGCATGTGACCGTTAGTGACCTTCTCAAATAAAGATATAACCTGGTATAGAGATTAACAGTTCGCTGAAAGGCAACATTATCAATGATTTTATTTCATTCATTCGTTATTATCATCATTTCAATCATTATCGTTATCATGATGGCTGTGGTGCTGCGGGCAAGAGTTGTGCAATAATTGATCAACAAAGTGATAATATTTGCGACCCTGACACCGATAAGGAATTGGATATATCTCATTAACTAGTAATATCTATCATTTGACATAAAGCGCCAGTTCAATTTCAGGAAAGAAGTCAGAAACAGCACTTGAATGTCATGGGCATGCATCGATTATCTGGTTTGACCTAGCCTGATATTCCGGGCCTATACTCCACAGTCATGGCCTAAGAATCTCAAGACGTTCTTGATGAACACCAAGGGTAGAGGCAGACGGCTAGTAGTATAGAAACTAGCGGTACTGGCGCACCTATCTCATATGATTCTGGCACACCTATCTCATATGGGTTCTGGCACACCTATCTTATAGAAGCGCACTTTTACTCCAGAGCAACCCGACTTTCGGCTACCTTTTTGTCGCGGTTCAGGCACACCTACCTCCTTTATATATACTACTGACCCTTGGACGGCTTATACACGATATTTGCCTACCCTAGGGCCCCTCGGACCCGACCCCCAAACGGGGCCGAGGGGCTAGTTTGTTGGTAAACTAGTATGCCCATAGGCTAGGGTATCTACGCCGTTCGCAGCTATCCACCGCTTTGAGTCAAAGGGGGAGAGAGACACCTTGTTGACGTGCAGCCCATAGAGCTTATGACCCTCACTACGAAGCATGTTCATCCCAAGGCGGAACTGTTTCTTTGTGAAGAGAGACTCCATGTAATGAGCGTGGTGTAGATGCTTCTTTACCACCACCTTCTTCACACCCTTAGCTCTTTTTATCTCGCCCTCATCAGACATCAGGATAGAGTACATCTTAGGGCGCAAACCAACGTACTCCTTGATGGGCACGCCAGCGCACTCATCCTTCATCTTACCAAGAACCTTTTTGTTTTTGTCACTGTGCAGGGCATGAGAAGGGTCAAAGTTACTAGTGTCAAAGAGATGCCCATCCTCCCTCATATCAGCATAGATGTCAGTGGTACGGATCTCAAGAAGCAGCGAGTCTGTGTCTGTGTAAAGCAGGTTACTATTACTGTCATATCTAGCCTTCATGGTATTGTAGTAAAAGTCATACATCAAGTGCTTGGAGAGGTCCAGAATGCACATGCCAACGTAGACCGGACGGTTCAGAACTAAGCGAGTCTTGTGCATATGCAGGGCAGCCAGATCATCGTCAAACACTTTTTGTCGAGCATAGGCGGGGCTGGCCACAAGCCTACATATTTTTTCTTTTTCCGATGAGCGCACAATCTTAACGTCGACTCGCCTCCGGAGATTCTCCATTGTTTTACCAAAGACGGAGTTGTTCATAAGTTTATAGAGATCCTTCTCAAAGTAGCTGGTGGCGGCCTTGCGCAGATCTGTATTCATCCTAATGTAAGGCTCCATCCATGGACTCTGGTCAAAGACAAGCGCACGATGAATCTTGGTGAGTCTCAACCCCAAGACAGATATAGCTTGAGGCTCCTGTAGTGTACCACATACTTCTCCTTGTTCCGCAGATTGGGCACCAGCTTTTCAACTCCATTTCCGGTGCTCCCCAATGCACCTAGGAGATCTTTCTGGTAGTCTGACAACCACTCATTTTGCACAAGAAGCTGCTCCGGCGCTAGGGGGTAATCGTTGTGTTCGTCATGAAGCGCAGCAGGATACTCCAAGTCAACCTTAAGTATATACCCCGTTTCAGCATCATCGGGATGGTCCTGGATCTCTAGGTTCTCAGGCCGTTCCAGCCACTCAATACCCGAAGTAGGTAGGGCTTGGCTCATCGCCCACCCATACAGGTTGTTGGCATCGAGGTACTGGATATAGCTCGCTGGCTTATCCTGCTCAAAGCCCTCCACGTATGGGTTGTTTGCTATAGCGTGGCGATGTGATACCATGCTTATACCACCGCGCAGCCCCTTCTCAATAAACAGGTGCTTGTCATAATCGGTGAGAAGCTCGAGTTCCACCCCTGTGCTCTTAAGAAGCGCATCCCACGACAAACCGGGGCTAGTATAGTAGTGGGCCGGATCCAACCCGTATTGCTTAAGACAGGTTTTCCGGAATGTTTCAAACACATCGGCCAGGAGCAGTACATCGGTGCGTAAGTAAAGGTCATGGTAGTCCCCCATGTTTTTACAACTGAACGCGTTCCAGACTTTCTGGGCGTGTTCATTGTCTGCAGCAGATATACCCTGTTCAGAGAGCTTGCTGTAGAAATCATGGATCGGCGGCAGTGGAGCATCAAACTTATCCCAGCCATCCATAAACTCATAGGGATACACTCCCTTATGCAGCAGCAAGCGCCGCTTTGTTTCATCTGGCTCATATTCCGCCGTCACAGCAAAGGCATCTGGGTTGTAAGCAGACACCAGCTTGTCGAGCGAGGCTAGGAGGAACTGGGCACTGTCAATGAAGCGCAACTGTCCGACCGACAGGGAGATATACTTCTCCATGTTATTTGGGATGCAGTTGATATTGCCCTCCACCTTGCTCACGGCCTGCATCTAGAGATGGGAGTCATAGCCCCGCAGGTTATGGAACACAACAGGTACGGCCGTAGTCTTAGGGTTCAACCGCAGCTTCAAGTTGCATACCTTATGCGCGGCTCCCCTGTACTTACCTGTTATATGGCAGTGGTCGCGTACTGAGTCGCCGCCCAGTTCTTTGTTGCACACATGACAATGGGTTGCTCCCTTATACACTCTTTTATCCTCTCGTGTCATGCACATGGGGACAGGCTTGGACAGAACTGCTTTTATTTTTTGCTCCTCCTGCTGCAGAGCCTGTAAGAACTTCTCCACAACATCGCTTCCTCTATAAACCACAGGGGGTTCTGTCTGCCCATCACATCGGACAACCACATAGCCGTAACGAAATGGCTCATGCTCCTGCGTTCTCTGCGTGTTGCTCTTACCAGGATTAGGCGCAGGTCCTGGAAGCTTCACTGTGATAGCCTCAAAGTCGGGCAAGATAAGATAGGGGACAGCAAGCTGTTTCTGCCAGTTCTGGAAGGATAATATGTTCTTCCCTTCCTCAGGCATGTCAACTCGCACAGCAGTCTGCCCGATACCCATGCACTCATGTTTGTGCGCCAGGAGCAGTTTCTCAGTGGTGCATCCATGCAAGCACTGCTCACGTAATTCCTTCAGCACTTGTACTTTTGGGTGAGGACCCAGACACTTTGTTGCGCATGGCGGCCGCTAAAGGCCAGTTCGGATAACATGTCTTTCTTGTTGGTTAGGGCCTTGTTGCCGAACAGTCATCAATAATGTACAGGGTTGGCTCGCCCTTAAAACAATGGTAGAAAGCCCTCAGGTGGTCATGGAGCCGCTTCCCTGGATCAACCACGTACACTTCTGAATCATCCCACATAAATGACGGCTTCCGCTAGGCCTCGTTGAAACGTATGGTAGGGCAGAGGATTACAATATGCTCGAAGGCACCAAAGAAGGGCCCTTCAAGTAGGTCAAGGATGAATGCGGTTTTCCCACATCCTGTCTGCCCACAAACAATTGCCAAACAGGGACCATCTGGAAATGTAAACTTAGTAGACTGCGCTGACGAACCTGCCATCTTTAATGTTAAGCTGTGCATCCATTACAATATACATATAAACGTTCAATGCACCAGCCGTCTCTGTCTTTTTTGTGATCTGAATGGTGATGCCCTCAGACGCATTCTCCACGGCCCTGCCACTACCGTGCAGCTGGTCGTCATCACTCGTCCTTAAGTCAAGCCACAGAGCATACTTAGTGGTTAGGTACTCTCCTAGGGACACATCTGACAATGCCAAGTCTTTTAATGCTATTGCTACACTGGGGTCTCGTTTACACATTGCTGCACAGGCCTTCTCCACCTCGTCCCACTGCTGGTAGCCACGCATGCCCTGGGCATAGAGCTGATTGGGGATGCCCTCAATGGTCACCTCGACCTTCGTTATCTTTGGGTTGTAGAACGACTCTATTTTCCTGGCGCATGAGACATTGGTCGGGTCTTCAAAGAGCAGTAGGAAGCCCTTCATGCTGCGAGCCGGCACGTTCAGGTTGATGTTCCACAGTGTATCTCTTTTATTGTATACAAGCTTCCTGTGACGAAGCACACGGTCATACAGAATCGAGAGTCGACCTGTGTACTGGGTGCGTATCATGCGGGCTAACTCTGTTTGGGTAACCATGTCATACTCCAGCGAGATGCCATCAATTTTGTAGCTTGCAGCGGTGTCGCCTGTTGCGTGAATCACGCGGTTGTAGTCGTTGAACGTGAGCTCGTATTCCAATCTGTCATTAAGCGCGCTCTGGTAGAATGGCATGTGGCTCTCGAGGAGTTCAAAATCAAGCGGAACGTAGAACCTGTTACCATACACATCGGCTACGGCCTTGTCCTCTTCCCCAGTATCAACCTTGTCTCCTGCCCCCAGTCGTATCTTAGTTGCGTTTCTATCATCTGATGTGTCAATGCCCTGGTACTGAAGGCCCTGTCTCTCCTGTGCTGTGCGCCACAAGTCGTGGTAACAGTGGTACATATCGGTGTCATCAATAGACATGACCTCATTGCCAGAAATCTTGATTGTCATTTTCTTAACCACGGCGCAACCCAAGTTTTGCACAACGCTGCGGTTAACATCAGTCGAGGTCAGCGTGATTGTAAAGGCCAGCCGTGCTGTCCTTGGAACAATGACGTCTTCTGCACATAGATTGGGGAAGCAAACCCGCAGTTGTTGGTTCTGATCAATAGTGCTTGGATTATTTGTAACGACTATAGATTGTCGCACGCCCTTTACCCCAAGGGGTTCGCGTATCCGGTGGTGTGGGTTTAGTTTGCGTCCGTAAGTACTCGTCATGTTGAATGTTTAATTACACTTATATCTTTAACACACAGAAATGGAGTTTGATAACCCAGGATTTGACGACCCAGAGGAGGAAGGGGCTATGGGAGGGGATAGGAATGAGACTAGCTTTGATGATGAGGAGACTAACCTGATTGACGAAACTTTAGATACGTCGTACTCGACTATTCCACCATGGGCTATTACTGAAATGCC
This sequence comes from Urechis unicinctus, assembly GCA_034190875.2. Classification (NCBI taxonomy): domain Eukaryota; kingdom Metazoa; phylum Annelida; class Polychaeta; order Xenopneusta; family Urechidae; genus Urechis; species Urechis unicinctus. Next base: position 59,995,112 of record CM067342.1, read on the forward strand.
TGCTGGGTTAACAGAAGATCGGGTGGCTTCCAAAGAAGAAACTGAAGTCTTAGTTACGAGGTGGGAGAAGGCAGTGTCTAAGCATGGGCTGCAGGCCACTCTGGAGTTTAGATCGTCTCAACAAGGTGACCTTTGGGTTAAGTGGGGCCAAGAATGGAATCTTCTGACATGGAAGAACAATCCAAACAAATTCCTCTCTCCTAGGAGTATCATAGATTACGGTGGTACACAGCATGCTCGGGCTCTTGGAGTGACCGCTGAACTATCCACAGAAGCAGTAAAAGCCCTACAAGGCGTTGACGAAGCTGCTGGTAAAGCAGAAGCTGCACTTCCAGATATGTTAGAAATGAGCAGCCTTGAAGCTGTGACAGAGCAAGGTGGTGTGGAAGAAACAAGATTCATAGAGGACGTTCATAACACCATCCAAGACCTAGGTACACACACAGACAACGAACTACCACTCAGAGAGCTTATAGGGCTTGACAAGGCTATGCAGACCCAGAGGGGTGAGCTGGTCAACAACCTAGCTAAGATAACTGAGTTAGAAAGGGATATAAAACATCGGAAAGCTAAAATGGCAAGCCTGGAGGAGGAAGGGAGGGGTGATAGTTGAGCATGGAGATTCCAAGCAAATGAGCTTGTAGAGCTGCAGGACCTGCGGCGTGTCTGTGTTGAGGCTGCCTCTGTAAACCGTGAACGTCTGCGAACCCAAATTAACTGTAAACCGTGAACGTCTGCGAACCCAAATATAACAATAGCATCAGGGAAATGATCAACACTAGACTTCACCAACGTGATAAGCCTGGTTTAGGACACACTCCTTGGCAAACGTCGAAGAGCTAGCCGGTGAGCAGTGTCTCCACGTATCACTGCTTATGTAAAGGTGGGCCGCAGCTGTGGCGGTGGGGGAAGTTATCCTCCTGATACTCCGTGACTTACTACGTAGCAAACCAAAGCACAGATAAGCCTATAGCGATTCCGCCTATAATAACAGCGGTTTTCTCATCCTCGTGCACCCCACGCAGACCGGTCTCGGCCATAGGGGCGGGCCCTGGAGAGGGGAGTTCCATATCTGTATCTGTATCTGGCGGAGGGTCAAAGCTTCCTCTATCCGGAACCACCGGAACCGAGTTGACATCAGCATTGCTGCCTATCTGCTGCTCCTCAGTTGCAATGGTAATCAGATTGTTGTACCCAGCAACGTCTCCAATGGTGAGGCTCATATCAGACGGAGCCATGTACAGGCCCGTTCCAAACACATAATCATCCTTTGATGAGGCATTCTGGAGGACGTTCTGATACCGTCGGATAGATGACGGAATATCCACTGGGGAGTTGATGGCATCCTCAACGTTGGCCTGAAATTGCTTTTGGGCATCAAAGGACGTTCCAACACCTAGTATCTTTGAGCGGGTCTGCGCCTGAGCCTCAAGAATGGCCCATACATAGGTCCTGATGCTGTCGTTAATTCGCTCAACACCGGTTTGTGTAAAACCCTCAGACGTGTCCAGTATGAAGGTACTCCAGGCCTCGTCTGCTTCAGGTCCCTGTGCTAGATGTAAAACAGCACCCATTCTCTCCTGAAAGGATTGTAGGTTTTTCGCGTGAGCAAAACCTGGCTTTGTATCCTTTTCCGCCTCAAAGGCCATCCGTGTAGGGTCATAACGAACGTTTCGACTAGCTACCTTGACGACACTCCCGTAACCATACGCATCATGTGCATATAAGATACCAAGGCCACTATTAGCTACGGTTGCCTTCTGGCGCCATTCTGTGTTTGGTTGAACACCAAAGTTAGTGCAGAGTCTCTCATATGCCCTCTTGTCATATGTATTGTTATAGGGGTCATAGGCATGATCCTGAGGTAGAGGCGCTTGCAGTTCTGCTAATAGGCGACGCACTGTGTAATAAAGGTGAAAGGTGTAGAGAGCTTTCACGAGTGGAATCCCAGCCTCGAGGTGGTCCTGCGAGGACACGCCGCAGCCGGCTGATGCACACCACACTGCAAAGTTTAACTGGTTCTGTCAAAACTGCATTGGATTTGTCAACCAGTCTTTTACTGCTTTGTCCGCTGTTACCGGCGGCACCTTATAGTTACTGAATTGATCAGGAAACTTTGCTGTGAATGTACCACCATTGTGAACAACTTGAATTGTTTGTCGGGTTAGTTTATCTCCCACACCATATGTGGCTGGATACACCCCGCCCGCACCATATGGGGTAGCTTTTCTATTGAAACTAAAGGCTTGTTTATTCATAGTGCTATGTATCACACTCTGTCAAATATTCAAAGCGGCGACGCTGTGTCCCTGCAAAAACCTATTGACAACACTGAGGGTGATCTATGTGTTGGCCTAAGGTCAATCACGTATACTGTGGGCTGGTACAATCTCGAAAAAAACGAAAGCATTGTATGGCGGTCAAGGCCTATAGGAAGAGGAAAAATTGCCTCAATAAAACCGGGCCTCTGGAGTTTCAGCCTTCTTCAGGAGCAGATTACACCATTAGGTATCGGTTTGGAAGTTGATGCTGCAAATGGGTTTATTACCCTAACAGTTCCAGATAATGGGGCTGTGAATATATCAGACGGAGTGTTAAAAATGTTGGGTCTTGATGCACATTATATATTCACCTCGATCAAGTCAGCACCACACACAACATGCTAGATGGTGCACCCACTACACTTCTTGAAGTTGTTGGCTTAGAGGGTGGCTCTTTCGGTGATATTATAACCACGAACATCACTAATTCTGTATGTAAGCGTGTCACTAGTGGAACAGTGCATGAGTTAAAGGTTCAGTTACGCGATAATAAAGGAAGGCTATTAGATAACCACGACTTACCTGTTAGGGTTGTTCTTGAATTTACAAGATGTCAATAAAAACGAGTATTTATGGACCTAGGCAAAAACCAGCAAGCGCTGTTCAGGGTGCCGACCTCTCGGAATATGCCACAAAGACCTATGTAGACTCACAAAAAATGGATAAAAGTGGCAGTACTTTGACTGGAGATCTTGAAATGGGTGATAATAAAATCGTTGAGTTGGGAGACCCGATTTCGCCAACGGATGCTGCTAATAGAAAGTATGTTGATGACAGACACAGGCAGCATCGCAGGGACCTGAGAGAACACATAAGCTCCCAAATGAAACATCTCATTACTATTTGGGCAGAAGCAAGTGGCCCCCTTCGGACAGGATATGAGTGGTCGTTTGGCCATGGGGCTAGGGGTCGAGACTCACAAGACTCAAGCTGTGGATATACCATGACATGTGGTGGTAAGATCATTCGTATGGGGTTGTCTTCTGGTGTTGGTGCTGATACTGCTGCTAGAGCAGTGTTTCCTGTTATAAATGGGACGAATCAAGCGGTAGGAATAAGTAAGCCTGCTGACCAACGGGCTGTTGTAATATCTTTTGACCAGCCTTTACAGCTAGAACAAGGCAATGTTATTAACTTTTATACAACCACTCAAAACAGATGGGCGACTTGGTCTGTAGTATCGCTCCTAATTGAACTTGACTTATAGAATTATATGCCTATAACGTTAGTATGAAACAACAACCAACTGTGCCGCCTGATGAGAATTCGGCCCACTCCTATCGGCTGAATGAGATCAGTCTTAAGAAGCAATACCTTGAGAAAGAAATTGAAAAATATGGTGCTATGTACAAAAAATATAGGTGTGCAGTTAACTTAGTGGACGCTGTAGACACTGCTTTAGTTGCTGTGGGTATGTGTCTTGGCGCAAGTGGTGCAGGTGTAATGTCTACAATAGTTGCCATTCCTATTGCCACAGTGTTGGGTGCTACTGGAGCCGCTTGTGGGCTACTTGTAATTGCTGGATAATTCATCAGTAGGCGGCTGACCATTAAATTGAAAAAGCATGACCAGATCTGCATTCTCAAAGTATGATGTTATCACTCTCTAGAGCGTTAAATTGAGGAAGCCACTTGGATAGACTGCCTCTCCCAATACATGGTTAAAATGGGTTGTTTGTATCACAGATATGGGTGTTGACAAAAAATGTTATCACTCTCTAGAGCGTAAGATTTGTTAGATTTCTGGTAATTACATTTGCAACGACTAATTAGATTAAATATGCTCTGCACACCCCAAAGATAGTGGCAGACAAATGTGCACTCATCATAGCGTGCACACCAGTCATATATGAACGCTATGAATCACAGCCGCGAATCATAACGTGCACATATGAATCAGCCTATTGAACAAACGAGGGTATAAGATATAGAAATGAACACAGACGAGCGTATTACTGAACTTGAGGGTGGTGTAAAGGAGTTGATATTAGATACAGAGTATATGAAAGACGAAAAAATAGAACTGGAGTGCAAACTGAGTGATATGGAGACTAAGTATGATGACCTTGTGAAACTGCAGGACATGGTGAGAGATCTAGAGGTTAAGAACAATGATCTTATGGAGCGAATGGAACACCTAGAGGACCTTGTTTGCAGGTTGTGAACGACACACTAGTTTACCAACAAACTAGCCCCTCGGCCCCGTTTGGGGGTTGGGTCCGAGGCGCCTAGGGTGAGCAAATATCTTGTATAAGCCGTCAAAGGGTCAGTAGTATATATAGAGGAGGTAGGTGTGCCTGAACCGCGAAAAAAGGTAGCCGAAAGTCGGGTTGCCCTGGAGTAAAAGTGCGCTTCTATAAGATAGGTGTGCCAGAACCCATATGAGATAGGTGTGCCAGAATCATATGAGATAGGTGCGCCAGTACCGCTAGTTGATAAAATGCTACTCTGTGCACGATCTCCGGCAGTCCGCAAGAAGATGTGCGATTGATGATCACACTCAACAGAGTATGTATCATGAGACATGCACGGTATTTCACCAATCAACGAAAACCAACGGTTCAGTTGAGAAATGCCATAACGCGATCGTTGTCTACCACTTGGCGCCTTGCTATGTATGCTCATGGCCCGAATGGTGTACGAAGGACATTGTCGGAGAATTCATGTTTCCATATGTAATTATTCAGTTGGGCTTTTCATCTATAAATATAATGACTTTCGTATTGGTATCCTCAAGTCGAACAAGAATAGAATTATGGTTAAGGCATGACTTTCGCACAAAGGCGCCATATTATTGACTCTGTTCTGGATCAATCTCGTGACGTCACTTTTGTCAATGAAACTTTGCGCACCTATCACTGGTATGCTAAGCCGTCGTTACCGTGCGCATTTGACACATCATGAATACAGTTGACCGCCTGGCAATGGCAGATGTAACGTAGACATCAGGATATATTTGGCAAACAGTATGTGTGGCGTACTGAGATCGCATGACCGACAATTTTATTTTGGGTCTATTTATCACTCTGATCGGTTATAACCTTGATCGGACCGTGTGAGTACGAAGGAGCTGCTGGTGATTGATACATGGAATCTGATGATCCTCCTATAGCATAACTGGAATATATCTCTAGAAAGACGTGTGCGGGGGTTAAATACACTAGATTCCTAACTATGTTAGCGAGACGTGATCTGTTGCCGTGGTGCTTATGGCAAATGTCACCTGTGGACGTGGTGCTTATGGCAAATGTCATCTGTGGCCGTGGTGCCAATTGCAACTGTGATCTGCCGTAGCGGTGACAATAGCAAATGTCATAGGTTCCTATGGTGCCTATGGCAAATGTCATCTTTTGTAGCGGTGCCAATGGCAAATGTCATCTGTTGCCGTGGTGCATATGGCAAATGTCATCTGTTGCCGTTGTGCCTATGGCAAAAGTCATCTGTTGTCGCGGTGCCATTGGCAACTGTGATCTGTTGCCGTGGTGTCAATGGCAAACGTCATCTGTTGTCATGTTGCCAACTGTAAATGTCATCTGTTGTCGTGGTGCCAATGGAAAATGTCATCTGTTGCCGTGGTGCCAACTGCAAATGTCATCTGTTGTCGCGGTGCCTTTGGCAAATGACACAAGTTGTACACATTCGACGTTGAAGATAACCGGCGCCTGATTATAAAAATTATACCAATAATGCAATATCACACTTCTAAACCTTTGGTTGATCCTGTTGATGATGATACTGATGATGTTGACTATATATGGTGACATATTTAGTTTGATTGTCATGAGTCATGCATCATATACCTGATACTCATTTGCAAGACATCCCCGACTAATGAATGAATGCAATTACGACGGTGCAGAGGAGCCTACTACGCCCGGTGTTGTCAATCACAACAGGTGTCAATTATGCAATTGTCTAATATGTTTTTGTTTCACCTTTCCGTGAGCTCATATGCATGGTTAATGAGGGCGTTATTCTGAATCTCGCTGTTCTAGGATTATATCTTCACACATATGTGCGTGTGGCTTATTTACCAAGACGCATCTGCGCTACAAACAGCTTTCTTATAGTCTAACCTATGTTTGTTATATATTGTATTTCGATTGAATAGATGCATATATCGTTTTGTCAATTTGTAGCAAAAGTATTGCGCCGAATAACCCTGCGCTTGAGCCACATGCGCGCGGCTTCCGATGTTAAGCTTCTGAGTGTCCCGCCCTTACCGATCGCCTCTCTGCTGTACTTACCAACTAGAAGGTACGGATCATCATATATTGTGAGCCATGTTTCTGATGCTTATTAGGTTATCATTCGCCAAAAAGCCTTCCGCATTCGATGATCGACTTTCCAACAGCTGGTATTCTGCGTCTTGATTCGACTACGTCCGTCACAGCTCCGGGTACAGCCTGACTTCCAGCCATCAACGGCCCGTACAGTATATCAATGTGTCCCTGGAATATACCACATGTGACGTGCATATCATATTACCCAGGATTCCTTACTGCATCTCTGTGGGCGTGTTATTCTGACAAGCAATAGCACAAAATAATGCCATCTCGTTACTATCTCCGTATTAACTTTGATATTTATTAGAACATGGTTGTGATATATTTCATAGATGTACACCTAACACTAACTGATTGCAAACGACAGGATTAATACTATAAAATTAAATTGCATGATATTGTTTCGGATGCATGAATAGCTGTCCGCTCATTGAACAACACTATCAATTCAGAGGATGATATGGATGGGTGCGATTTGATGGCGGGTTAATTGTCAACCCAACTCTGTTTCTAGACGCAGTATACTTTTGCAAAACAGTCAGAAAGACGACATTTTTCAGTCAACCTTTGCGCCATTACTACGCCATGTTTCTGATTTAGATTTCTGATCTTGCATTCAGTAACTAACCCATATATAATTCAGTTTGCACAAGATGCTTATGAATCTAGGCATAAAATAGAAAATCGAAAATGATGATAATGCGGTTTCTCATGTTCACTTATTCGATGGAATCGAGGGTGTTAAGTTGGAAGCTAAGTATGCGTTTGACGAATATATGGGTGATTTAATAATCTCATGACAGAATTGCTATTTTTGGACGTCATAAGAAGTTGATTGTCACTAATTAAGCTAATTAAAAAAAGTTTGAGTGAATGTGTTCAGTAGATTTCATTTGCAAGGCGATAAAGGTTTCGCATATATTCATACTAATTCATATACCACCGACGACGATGACTACGATAATGATGGTATTGTTTATTGTGCTGGGCAGTTTAATGATGAAGATTATAATGATGAAATCATGCTGTCAATGAAGATTATAATGTACTATCATTCTGGTGATGATGACATTTATTAAGGATCATACAATTATGCAACCATTGAAGAAGACATTTATTATAGTCATGACACTGATAATGATACATAGTGTAATGACGATAAAAGTAGATCAGTGTAGCTTTAAACGGCCAATCAACGCTAATAAACAAGATCGTGCTCAGACACTGATAGTTTAGAAGGTTATAACGGCGTTATCAATTATGATATTATTCAATAAATGATGGCGTTGATGAAGATGATAATTATAAAGATTATAATGGAGCTGATGATTATTATTATTATCATCATTAGTATTTGACACAACTAGCCTATGGACGTTCGTGCAAATAGTCGGGGACAGAATACTCTTGACCGATTACACAGCTGATAGCAAGAAATGATGAGCTATACCTATAGATGTGGACGCCTTTCATTTCAGTTCTGAAATGCTGATGTGTCAGTTGATATTCTCCCTGAGCACTATGACACGGCATCATTTTCTCGCACGCCCCACTATGCACAAAAGAGGTCGTGCTTACACTTGATGGATCGACGAGGCCATTACGCGTGTGAAAAATAGGAGGAGACTCCTCGAAAAAAATTGGCGACATTATCGACTCATTGTTTGTCTGTTTACACCAAAGTCTACACGGCACAAAGGGCAAAAATCAAGGGACTCATAAAGACGGCCAAGTCCTCTTCATTGCGCGCGCAGCAGGTGAAAAAGCCCTTTGCAAGATGTTCCGCGACAAGATGTTGCACCGAGCTAAAACCGATACTACTACCTGGAACACTAGCTGATCAACTTGCACGCTTCTTAAACGAGTTATTCATTTTAAAGAGAGATCGGATAAGAGAACATTTGTCATTGGCTGTGGTTGACAGTGAACCCGAGTCCTGAGACAGTGAACCCCTTGCTGAGCCCGTGTCCTGTAACAGTGAGCCCCTTGCTAAACTCGCATCCAACAAACCGTATCCTGCATCCGTACACGAAATGAAACGGTAAAGGTATGAGCTTTCACACAGGATTCACCCGGACAAATTGCGTCAAAGCAACAATAAAACAGTGGTCCGGAATCAGTGTCAGACGGGACCCCCATCAAAGCTGGTGGTTGTCCGGAATCAGTGTCAGACGGGACCCCCATCCAAACTGGTGGTGGTCCGGAATCAGTGTCAGACGGGACCCCCATCCAAACTGGTGGTGGTCCGGAATCAGTGTCAGACGGGACCCCCATCAAAGCTGGTGGTGGTCCGGAATCAGTGTCAGACGGGACCCCCATCCAAACTGGTGGTGGTCCGGAATCAGTGTCAGACAGGACCCCCATCCAAACTGGTGGTGGTCCGGAATCAGTGTCAGACGGGACCTCCATCAAAGTTGGTGGTGGTCCGGAATCACTGTCTGACGGTTCCATCATCACTAACCCGTAACATTAGCTGCTCACATATCAAGGCTGGAACCGTCGGTGTGAAATATTGAATGTTGGATGAGTCGAAGTCAATAGAGGAACACTGGCTACGCAATAGGCACTGGCTACCCGTTGTTAATTGGTATAAACGAATCGCTGAGCCAGAAGCTGCAACAGGCGCAAAATACAGCTGCACGTAGTCTAACTCGGATTCACAGATATCAGCGTATAACGAATGTCCTGAGGAAGCTGCACTAGATGCCCGACCGGTTGCACTGGCTGCCGTCCAGTCCCACTGGCCACCCGTCGTATTGCATTGGCTGTCCGTCCAATTTAACTGGCCGCCCGTCCAATTTAACTGGCCGCCCGTCCAATTTAACTGGCTGCCTGTCCAATTGCACTTGCTGCCCGTTCGATAGCACGGAATGCCCATCCAATTGCACTAGCTGCACTAGTTTACGCCAGTTACGGTCAGAATTTACACACCAGGTGCCTCGTTATCTTAGAGCAACGGTCGGCTTGATGACCTTTGAAGAGGTCATGACGCCTAGTGATCAGGGGGTAGGGATGTTCTATCAGACCTGCTTCGACAACATTAGAGTGGAGGTGATCGGCCCCTTCCCTCACCCCTATAGCTTCCCTCCTGACTGGATCACCTATGTCTGTGAAGAATTACTCTGGACTTAAGCCCCGATATTCGTGCTGTGTCAATGCCGACATATCTACAAACAGCCCTTGTGCTTGCATTCTGATCTACGCTTTCCCAGTGGGGTCGATTTCATGTAACAAAATGAACTTACCGTTGTTGAAACAGGTACAGGTGGAATGCATCTTGGGTGTGGATGGTACGATTGAGGCGAGAGCTGGACAGAGAGGGGTGCACAAATATAACTACAATACATAACGGTATGCTTGCTTTAAGTTTTAACCAGTTTCTACACAAAAGACAGGTGCTTCGATGAAGACGGGATTAGCTGCCATTAGATGAACGACCCTGTATTATTACTCGAACGTTAGAGCCTCGGGATGTATGCCGCGCGGAGCAACGAGGATACCAATTCTGTCATAATTTCAGGACACTTCCAACGCTGAGCAATACTTGCAGGATACCCCCATATGGTGAACAGCAACGGCGTTAAGTCCGCCATCTCAGAGGGGTACATTTGCAAACTGAGCAACGATGGTGTCTCATCTGGTGGGACGATCTCCTCAGTAGTAACACGCATACTCGCCTGAGAAACTGTAGATCTCCTCGCCTAGCGGGACGACGTAAGCAACAGACATCCTCACCTGGTGAGATGGTGTTGTCCAAGTTAGCTATATATTTCTTCGCCTGGTGAGATGACGTACATATCAATAACAGACATCCTCACCTGGTGAGATGGTGTTGTCCATGTTAGCTATATATTTCTTCGCCTGGTGAGATGACGTACATATAAATAACATACATCTTTATCTGGTGAGATGGTGTTGTCCAAGTTAGCTATATAGTTCTTCGCCTGGTGAGATGACGTACATATCAATAACAGACAGCCTCATCTGGTGAGATGGTGTTGTCCATGTTAGCTATATATTTCTTTGCCTGGTGAGATGACGTACATATCAGTAACAGACATCCTCATCTGGTGAGATGGTGTTGTCCATGTTAGCTATATATTTCTTCGCCTGGTGAGATGACGTACATATCAATAACAGACATCCTCATCTGGTGAGATGGTGTTGTCAATGTTAGCTATATAGTTCTTCGCCTGGTGAGATGACGTACATATCAATAACAGACATCCTCATCTGGTGACATGGTGTTGTCCATGTTAGCTATATATTTCTTCGCCTGGTGAGATGACGTACATATCAATAACAGACATCCTCATCTGGTGAGATGGTGTTGTCCATGTTAGCTATATATTTCTTCGCCTGGTGAGATGACGTACATATCAATAACAGACATCCTCATCTGGTGAGATGGTGTTGTCCATGTTAGCTATATATGTCTTCGCCTGGTGATATGACGTACATATCAACAACAGACATCTTCATCTGGTGAGATGGTGTTGTCCATGTTAGCTATATATTTCTTCGTCTGGTGAGATGACGTACATATCAATAACAGACATCTTCATCTGGTGAGATGGTGTTGTCCATGTTAGCTATATATGTCTTCGCCTGGTGAGATGATGCTGTGCGCGGTAGCTATAGAGATCCTCGACTGTCGCGGTGATGCTGTCCACACCAGCTAAAGATATCCTTGCCTGGGGGTAAGGTGCTGTCCAAGGCAGCTATAGATATCCTCACCTGGTGAGATGAAGTTGTTTACGGTAGCTACGTTCTAATCCGCGTGCCTTATGCTGATATGTGACTGGTTTACGAACCAAGACTCATCTGCCATACAAGCTGCGCTTAATAGCGAGTTATCCATAAATTGGTTACGGTTGAAATGTTACGTTTGAATTGTAGCGTCAGTAATGTACAAATACGCTATGCGGCGCTCAACAAGGGAATGGAATCTAGTTAATTTATGGCCAACAATCTTACAATTAATTTTCCTTGCATGAAGCAGGCTAGTCGCGGCTCAGGGTATCTGATGTGTATAGGAAGGTTACCCAACCAAGCGTACCTGGCAAAACTCGTATTCCACGTGGCTAGATGATTTATAGGATATATGCACTGTCGTATGTTAATATGTTTGCTTATGCTACAATCGCCTTCTTATCGGGATTTTCTCTTCCGTCTAGAACAATAAATAAGCACCACATAAGATTACTTGGCGTCTACTTCCTTGAGTAGAAAGCATAAGTGAGTAATTTTTTTTATATCACAGAAGCCGTTGATGACAGAGTGGAAGTAACCGCCGTCATCGTAATTTACAATAACCACTGCAATAGTTACTGTTGGCCTCACGTACTGGGCGAGAGTACCCATTTCAACGGTAACTACGATGAATGAGACTTCCACTAATACCTTCTATCTGACACCTGCCGGGACATACACGCTCGATAATTATATACCTTTCCATTCATGCAATACATTCTGTTTGTTACACAAACATATGCATGGCAACATATTACCTCTATCTGCCTAATGCCTCTCTTTCAGCACAACATATTATCTCTATCTGCCTAATGCCTCTCTTTCAGCACAACATATTACCTCTATCTGTCTAATGCCTCTCTTTCAGCACAACATATTACCTCTATCTGCCTAATGTCTCTCTTTCAGCACAACATATTATCTCTATCTGTCTAATGCCTCTCTTTCAGCACAACATATTACCTCTATCTGCCTAATGTCTCTCTTTCAGCACAACATATTATCTCTATCTGCCTAATGTCTCTCTTTCAGCACAACATATTACCTCTATCTGTCTAATGCCTCTCTTTCAGCACAACATATTACCTCTATCTGTCTAATGCCTCTCTTTCAGCACAACATATTACCTCTATCTGCCTAATGTCTCTCTTTCAGCACAACAACATACTTATCCTTGGACAAGCTCATTAAATACACAGCATTTTCATAGTAATAAACACATTACATGCCTACTCACGTGCCATACATAAGATTTGCGTAGGCGCTCTAATAAATGGTTGTGGTCGCTTGCGGGATTATCAAACAGTAAGCTATCTGATGGTTGTAATGCTGTTAAGGAGATGATGATGATGATGATGATGATGATGATGATGATGATGATGATGATGATGATGATGATGATGATGATGATTGTGCTTGGCGAGCTCCCCGACACTTTGTTGCGATCTATTTGCTATTAGAGATTGTAAAGTGGCACTTATGATAACACAAGTCTCCAGAAACATAAGCTTCCGGACACAACAACAGTTGTTCGCTAATTTGTTCCGGGTGTATTTTCATATGATGAATTATGAAGTTGTTTTTGGTCGGATGGCAATATCTGCTGAATTCATAACACGATTGATCGATGATAGTTACGTTTCAATTTCCAGAATAATATAGTTCTATCAAACAATGGGTTGCGTTAGTTTAGTCGGCATTGTAAGGAATCAGAAGTATCACCATCATTTTGACATTACCTTCGCTAGTATGATGCCATAGAAAGCATGTGAGGCTCAATATTGCATCCGTGAGAGAACTGCCATATTCCTGTTCTGACTGATCTGTTGCGGCTTAGGGGTTTGCTCTTGTAAGGCTAGAGTTACATTTGGTAATGTTTTAGCCTAGCACGTTCTAGATCACGCGCGTGGGAAGCTATTAAAGCATTTATTACACAAAACGCCCCACAGTGTCAGGAATAGAGATATCCAACTAATGGAATTGTCTATCGTATCACCCAAGAGTTTAATAATTGAGAATAACTCGCTAACGCAACGGGAGCCTGTTTGGCTTACAATCATTGATAATTAACAAGTATTAAATGCACAGGGCGTTTTACTATCTGACATGCCAGTCCGCGACATGATCGTGTATTCGATCCTACTCAAGAGTGCGACCTATAATGGCAGACGATATCAACCTCCTCGCTACTGTCCACACAGAGCTAAGCGACATTACAGCTAGTACAGAATCTAGCTCAAGAGCTGCCGGCTCTCTAGCATTCATTCGCAACACCATATAATTGTCTATTCTGTAACCATATGGGTTAAGTCAGATTGATGACAAGGCATTTTAGGAAGCTGCATATTCCAACCGTGACTATATATAGCAGGTACAAGATGCATCACATGTGTTATACCCGGCTATGCTACACTGTGTTCAGTTCAGCAGCCGAAATCCCGCATTTGTTATCTCTTTGCTGTTTATCAGGTCGTGATGTACATCTTTTTCATGGCCTTAAAAAGACACACATACTGCTTCAAAGAGTTGAGGACAGAGCGGAACACAACCCTACAGCTATAACGACCGCTGGTAATCACATGATGGGGATGTCACATTACAAACGCGCTACTACATTCAAGCATGTATGAGCTAAGGGACTACATCGCATCATCAGTAACGGCTGGCTAGGTCTGTGTTATATTTGTTGAATGCTGATTTACATATGTATGGATCATATGAAAAAGAAATCGTTTTGAAAGTTCATATAATCAAATATCTCTGGTGCGACAATAATGATTCGACCTATTTTCCATTTCTGAAGAATCAGGATTATATTAACTTACTTCAAGCAGCAGGTGTGAGCAAAGGTAGGTCGATCCGGCATAGTAAACGTTATTCTCTCAGTGTCTTCTGTGTTTTTCACAGCTATGTGTCACACAATGTTTTGAGCTGGCTCTTAATGTGCTACTAGCATTAAGTAGTTCACCCAAACGTAACCTGGACTATGTCCACTGTCTCGCAAACGCTTACCATTGGTGTTACTTACGCCAATACGCCGTCTTCTATGTCCTACGCCCAAGGCTTCCATGCGTCTCTATTTATTTCAATCTTCAACGCAAATAAATGAAACACAAATGTAACAATATATAGTGTAGTACAATGCTGCGGGCTTTTTCACGCATTGCAATCAGACGCAATGCTTTTGAATTAAAAGTATAGATCATTGGGGCTCTTTCGGTAAATTCCTGAAAGGCCAATTTATCATCATTAAGCTCAATGTGTAAGCAAATTTCTAGCAAAGAATTATATTGCTTCATCCGCCAACCAAATAATGACCAATTCTTGATTTCAAATTTATCTGATGAACACGATGTTGATAATCATGATTATGATAGCGACCTAAAAGGTGATGAACATATACATATCTCGTTTAATTTAATCCTTCCAAAAAACAAAAGACGGACAACAACAAGAAAGACAGCATCAAAATAAAACTTTCTTAAGCAACAGTGTTGAATCTAGCGAGAAAAGGTAACAAACGTTCTTTACCATACACAGCGCTGCCCAAATCAACAAACAGCAGACGTATTTACACATCTTGCATCATTTGTTTTTATTCAGAAATGTCAATAACTTAAATTAATGAATATTGACGGCTCATATCGTATATATATATATATATATATATATATATATATATATATATATATATATATATATATATATAGATATATATATATATATATATATAGATATATATATATATATATATATATATATATATATATATATAGAAGATATATATATATATATATATAAATATATATATATATATCTCTATATATATATATATATATATATATATATATATATATATATATATATATATATATATATATACATATATACATATGATGCTATGATTGACAAATATGTCGATTGTACACTTTAGTGGTAACTCCACGGTCTAAAATGCAAATCTTTAAGTCTGTCATGCTAAGTTGTAGTCCTAATCTACGCCATCTTATCAAAGATCTTGTTATAATAAGATACCCGACTCGGACGGTTCCGTTGTGAAGCTCGCGACCAGCGCGCCTCCTGATCTCATGGAAGCTAAAAAGTAAACAAAAGCGCGTGGCTCAATGCTTAAAGATCGATCGGCGATGGTATGTTCGCAAAAATACCGCTGTATTTCTAAAATATCCCGACTTTTTGATAGAGCCAATACAAAAAAACAAAAGCCAATTACTATTGATAGCTTTTTATCAATTTGTGTGGCGATTTATTCACTACAACATTTTGTTATGAACGTTTGACGAGGTCGAATATATCGCATGTGTCTACCCTAGGACTAGCTCCGATCGGACGGTGGTATACATATATACTCAGACGTCCTGTAGGACTGTTCATCTCTGTTTAAGCCCCGGTCGGACGTCTAGTCTACCCCTATTTGATTTTAAATGATTAATCTGAATGATATTGCTTTTGTTTTTAGTGTGGTCATCTTTGAGATGGAATATAAGAAGTTAATTTGAAGACATGCTCATGTTTTACCGATTAAATTATATTGATTGGTCACCCAGACGTAACTCTACCGAATCAACAAACTGCATTGTCGGTTGACGTGATGCCCTGTGCAGACGTTTCATTTTATTATGTAATACTGTTAAATGTATCCTTGGTTATTTCTAATAACAATATAATACCGAATTATTTCAGGACATACTGAAAACATTGATGCCGCAAGAAGTTAATCACTACTCACGCACTCTCTCTCTCTCTCTCTCTCTCTCTCTCTCTCTCTCTCTCTCTCTCTCTCTCTCTCTCTCTCTCTCTCTCTCTCTCTCTCTCTCTCTCTCTCTCTCTCTCTCTCTCTCTCTCTCTCTCTCTCTCTCTCTCTCTCTCTCTCTCTCTCTCTCTCTCTCTCTCTCTCTATTTCTCTCTTCTCTCTCTCTCTCTCTCTCTCTTCTTTAGAGAGGCTCTCTCTCTCTCTCTCTATCTTTATTCTTTCTTTCTTTCTTTCTTCTCTATCTTTCTTTCTTTCTCTCTCTCACTCTCCCTCTCTCTCTCTCTCTCTATATATATATATATATATATATATATATATATATATATATATATATATATATATATATATATATATATATAATAATAATAATAATAAATCTCTCAGTCTTAATAACTTACTCAGTCCAACTTCAAATGAAATGAGATCATCTGCATATATTAGACGATTTACAACAATCACACTGAATCTACAGTTCAATTCGTCCATGTAAACATTGAACAAATCAGCCAGATATAGTTCTGGCCCTTCGTACACACACATCTGATTGGAGTACCATGCAACCATGCTAACAGAGACACCTTTGTTCAACAAGCTTCTCCCTACACCACAATCTAAGGTGCAGTAGTCTATATACTGGTATGGAATTATGATATAGTCCTTGTACACGTGCCATAAATGGCTTTCAAGGGATTTAATAAACATCAATGTTAGATTTTACGGAAATCTACACATACAACAGCATTTAACACAAATAAGAGTACAAATTTTCATGTGTGTGAAAATTTCCATGTCTTACGATTTTTTCTCTCCTTATGATCCCTTAATTTACGGTTGCTCTAATGGGACCTCTTTAGCAAGAATGGTTACAACCCTGGCTTTCACCTGCTTACAGTATAATGCTGTGTCAAAGATTTTACGGTTATGTTCCTCAAGCCTGCATAATGCATCTATTATTGATTTACTTGGGACAGCGCAGAAATGCCCATTTGTGTTTGACTTCCAGTCAGACATACCCGCAAGTCATAACGAAGTTGGTTGGCTGCTGCGCTTCGAGTAGCTTCCTCAAAAGTAGGGGGCGCTGCCTACGCGGTGTCACGGAACTTGTCGGGCGAATTGCCGAGTCGAGTATCTTATCAAAACAAGATCTTTGATCTTATACTTTAACGACGTTAAGCAGCTTTAAGAATCTGTTACATCTACATGGCGCACGTGATGTAATTTGTAACCAGCCACATTCCCCATGCGGTATAATATATATTAGTGCATTACAATATCCAATTCGTCCTGCCGGAACACTCAGCAAATCAATACATTGTGGCCGCCTCACTAATGACCTGGCGGCCCAGCTGCCAATGACGTCCATGTTGACCCTGATATGAGGTCGACCTTTCGTTCTGTTATGCGCCTGCGAGACGAATTATTCTGCTGTTATGACACAATTGGTGCATTTAGGGTGGTACCATGAATACCAAAGCGCAATTTTATTATCGTACTTTTAAGGAGTGTGGCACAATGAATGCCTCATGCACGGCTGTTTATAAAAGTGTAGATTTTTCAAGTAGGTGACACCCTGCTTCAAGTCAGTGCATTATGACAACTGTAACACGCGGTTCTGTGCATCTCTCTCGACTTTGATGCTAATTGGAGAGCAGCTGGAGATAACAAACTAGTCAAGATGACCTTAGCATGCTAACGGTCAGTTAACTACACGACACTTACGGTCAAATGGCAGCGGATCTATCCCATAACAAAGCAACTATCTGGTACAGAGAGAATTAACATAAATCTGATCACTGTAATATGAGAGTTTATTGATATTGTGTTGCTCCATTTCGCAAACCAAATGCCGTTAACTAGCAGGATATAAACATCTACCGAAGCAAGACTTACTTTGTTGTTGAAAGTGGCGTTAAACAATCTCCCCCAATATTACAATTAACTTTTCCTGGGTAAGGTGCTGTTGCTAGTCTATTGGAGGAGATTCTTAATGCGCATAATTCAGTGACAAAAATTAAATCATCAGCGTGGAAGGAAAAAACAGTTATATTGAGATGTTACATCACTTTTGACGTGGTTATATCGCAACAGTGATGGATGGTGATGATGACGACGACGACGAGGATGCTGCTGCTGCTGCTGCTGCTGCTGCTGCTGCTGCTGCTGATGATGATGATGATGATGATGATGATGAGGATGATGATGATGAGGAGGATGATGAGGAGGAGGGTTATGATGATGATTATTATTATTATGCTGATTATGATCATGATGATAAGTGTTTTGGTGATAATTATAGGGATTACACTGATAACGGTAATGGTTGCCATAACGATCATAATGACGGCGATACGAATAATAAATCTTTGCAATGGCTAGTTGTGATGGTAGTGATGTTGATGAAATCAATGACTAAGTTCCAAGAGCATGCACCGATACTCTGCTTTACGTTGGCCTGAGCTTTATTACCGTAAAACGTAAAGAACATATCCTGAAGATATCAAGGCTTAATTGATAAGCACAAAAGGGAGAGGCGAACTGCTACCACTTAATTGTTATGGCATTGATGACGACATTAACTATTTGGCGCGATGGGGCCACTTTGGCCTGGGAGCTGTTTCCATATACCGGTGTATGGAGCGCTGATCACGCAAGACGAGTATTTGGCGAGCACATGCACGAGTCGTTTTATGTTGGATACAGAGACCCTTAACAATCAAGCAGCAAGAACGATCAAAGCGATGACAGAGAATAAGAGTAACTGCTAGAATTGATATTTAGCGAAGCAATAATTTCACCCGGTGTAGCAAATATCACAACGAAATACGATTCTCTGCGCTCAGGCTCAACTCAGCATATCTTGCGTGTCATGCCCTCAATTTCACAACTGGTATGATTTAGATAAGTTTTCAAATTCAACTGTAATTGTTTTTCAACATTCATGCTTTAGAGTGTATCATCGGTGACGTTTTCAATATAGACAGATTTGAATGTTCCAGGCGCCGTACGCTTGGCTTCAGTGCCCTCAGTCGTGTCGATGGACTATAGCGCATCACGCACCTGCTTGCTACGCCGCTACACGTCAATGTCACGCGATGGGGATATTAATAAATACTTCAAGACGCATGATTTCGTTACCTGGTCGTGCGGCTCAATAGCAGCAGGCCTGATCAACGCGGCGCTGACGCTCACAATAAGTTGCGATCACCATGGCTTATAGACACAGTTCATAAATCTTAGCATGGCTAATTAGCGAATTACATCTTTGTCCAGCATCAGCCAGTCTTTAGTTCCATATATAATATTGAGATGAAACGAAGTCCTTTCCACAATGGGCTTCGCAATAACCGTGTTCGACAAGCAGTGCCAAACACTAGTGGGTGGTAGCACAAGATTAAGAAGACCAATAAGACAAATGCCGGCAGGGATATGATCCGTGTCGCTTGCGTTTCAGCGAAATCGACACGTCATGAATAATTCACATGTTGAATGGTTAACTGACGGGTGACTCGTGTTGGAGCTTGTAATTGACTCACACCGGTCAATGTAGCTATTCATTCACGATCATATTGGTGTTACCACCATAGGCCTATACGACACCGTTGCTTCACAGGTCGGGTGATATAATGAGCTCAGGCAAATGGTCAGGACATATCTCATTGGGCATGAGGTATTACTGACAGATCATAGGCCTTGAGAAGCCAAGCTGCTTGCCGGGGGTCTCAGTAATGCCTTTATTTCGCTTCGCGAATCCGCGACTGACTATAATATCACGTTGCTGTCCTGGTTATTTAACAGCCTAATCACCTACACCTCACTCATAACGTCTACTGAACATATGCCCAAGGCATTGTTTTACAGGCCTCGTGTTCAACAGTGCTGCATTACATAAGCTAAAGTAGGTCCTACCAAAGCACAACTTCAATGGAAAACTCCGTATTTATCAATAACCTTAAAATGAACTTACCAAATGATAACTTAATAAGTTAATTAGCAAATGTTATTTGTGATACTTTGGGTAGTAAGTGCATATAGCTAAGGTTTCGTATTTACCATTGTGTCTTTTCCTCTATATTCGTTAATACATGAATGTGTTTAAGTTATTGAGATAGCGGGACAGAAATGATGTACGATCTGAAGACAACTAGCAGGTTTATGTCAAGTCGGGATAGGCACTGCATGGTCACATCATCCCAGTGTAAAAGCCAGCTAGATTATCTGGTAACATTATTCAAGAGAAAACACCAGCTAGATTGTCTTGTACAGCTCACGGTCACATCATCCGTGCATTATAGCCAGCTAGATCGACTTGTACAGATCAGCAATTACAAGACATCTCAGGTGTAGAGGGTCTTATTGAGATGAGACCTGGAAAGGTGCGCAGACAATACAGTACATTGCTGTAGACTCTTAATTTCAACTGTTTCCTGCATCAAAGACAGGTGCTCACTCTGAAGACTGTGCTAGCAGCAGTTAGTTACGCGACCCCCCGATTCACCTGTTGCATTACGGAAATATTCCTGTGGAATAATGTATTACCGGGTGAAACCCGTTAGTTAGCGATGATCTGTTGTCGTTATGTCTGTGACGTATAACTCGTACCCACACAAACACTGAGCGTAACCAGCTTGGACCAAATACAGCATTCATAACACTGGTGCTGGGTATGATACTTACTCTGACGTTGGTGACGATCATAACGAAATAAGTCATGTGTGACGATGTTACGAAACTTGTTGCAAGTCGAATTATACAAGTAACATTGTGACAAGGATCTCGGTGACCGGAACTCCCGGGTCAGACTCCCGGTAAGATAACTCGCTGGTCCCGGTGAATCTGTAGCAATCCGAAGCTAATTACATACGTCATGCAGTGGCTTACCTTGCAAGACACACAATGATATTCTATGGGTATTTGGCTTCAGTTACACTGCGAAACATCACGGGTCACGTGACCGCGACAGGATATGTGCTACTACGTCTGTAGTTGCTGCTTCAGAATCCTAGGCTGAGTTTAATCAAATATACGGCACCATAACTTGGATATGCAAATTAAAGGCTGGTAAAATCGGAATAAATTACGTTCAAAAGACATAACTCACAACATGTTTGGTGTGTTATGCATAACATCCAAATCGCTATTGGCAATGCCAGCAGGTAGGTTTGGAACAGCATGATCTATTTAATTGGTATACTCCACAGCACTTGACATTAACGATTTGTACTAGTTTCTGGTTATCCTGGGCTTTCTCATGACGGAATACATACCTATCAGAATACGGTGTTACGGCCCCTCATTACACATTTCACCATAATTTGCTAGAGTGTGGAAATTATTGAGCTAGTCAGAAATATCTCCCTTAGTTTTAATTACACTGCATTCAATCCGCATTCCATCTTCTCACAGAAAGAAAGCTAGAATTAAAGAGGCTGTTCAGCCCCAGTTCGGGCACTCAGGGATCTTTTGTTAATACATAAGTAAGTTTAACGCAGAAATAAATAATGCCATCTTTTTGATCGAAAAATCATGTTGATAAATTTTGACACATATTAGGCGAGACTGAAATATTCATGATGTACTGTATGAATCTGTTTTATTAGTAGTGCCGTTCTCTCGATAACGGTGTATAACAGAAACACAAAAAGCACACAAACGTTAGCTGTAAATCATTACGACCTCTAAGCGTGCTATCGATGTATATAGACTGACGCATTGGGCACAAAAGTAGTATTTCATCAAACACAAAATTCATTAAATTTGTGGGCATAAATTTGACCGACAAACAGGAAGGGTAAGTTGTATAACAGAAATGGCACAAAGAGCAGACGAGTGTAATAACAGACTGACACATAGAGCAGCGAGTAGTATAACAGACTGACACAAAAAGCAGGCGAGTAGTATAACAGACTGACACAAAAAGCAGGCGAGTAGTATAACAGACTGACACAAAGAGCAGGCGAGTAGTATAACAGACTGACACAAAAAGCAACAGAGAGTGGGATGTAGTATAACAGACAGACTTGTTTCACCTACTCTTCACACATAGAGCAGGCACCGTGCGAGTAGTATAACAGACTGACACAAAAAGCAGACGAGTAGTATAACAGACTGACACAAAAGGCAGACGAGTAGTATAACAGACTGACACAAAAATGCAGACGATGTGTAAAACAGAACAGACTGACACAGCCAAATGCAGACGAGTAGTATAACAGACTGACACACAAGAGCAGGCGAGTGCCCATAACAGACTGACACAAAAAGAGCGGCATTAGTAGTATAACAGTAGACACAGAGCTGTAGTAACAACTGACACATAGGCAGAGAAGTAAGAAGTTACAGAATTTACATATTTTAAAGCAGAGCAGTAGTAACAAGACTGACAGCATTCGGAATAATGATAGGCAGAATAACATGTGCAACAAGAGTCCAGATAAGAAGACTGACATGCAGCGAGTTGAACAATAGCAGACATGACACAATCGGATAAGTTTTGGCGAGTAGTATCAAATTTTACAAGCAGCAAATAAGAGATTATTGCCAAGGAAAGTCTAAGTGACAGAATAACAGAGCATACAAAAAGCAGTAGTATATAACAGATGGACACAAGCATCAGAAGTATAGGAGCAACAAACAACGAAAACTCAAATGGGAAAAGCGGTGTGACAGCAGGCGAAGGACACTGACACAACAGCGAGTAGTATTACACACAAACACACATAACAATAGACAATAGTGGTATACATATGGGATGACAACATATAAACAACAAAGATGTACAATAGACTAAATAGTCAGAATGCAGAAGTGGTAACAAAAGATGCACATGACACAAAAACACACACAATTCATAGACTAACAACAAAAAGCAGCATTCACACAATAGTAGTAATCAACGACACAAGTGGGGGCGAGTAGTACAACGCCTATGACACAAAGAAGCAGAACGATGCAAATAACAGACTGACACAAAAAACAGGCGAGTGGTATATAACAAAGACTGACATACACAGAGAGAGTTGTATAACACAGACTGACAAAAAGCAGGCGAAACAGTATAACAGACTGACACAAAAAGGCAACGATCGAGTAGTAAAACAGAACAGACTGACAATATAGCAGCAAGGCTGAGTACAAAACAGACTGATCAAAGGCAGGCGAGTAACTAGACATACAGAAAGCAGACGATAAGATAACAGACTGTCACAAAGAGCACAGACTACACACAGACTGACAAGAAGCAGGCGAGAGTAGTATAACAGACTGACACAAAAGCAAAGCAGACAAATAATATAACAGACTGACACAAGAGCAAGCAGACGAGTAGTAGTAAACAGACTGACACACAAAAGGCAAGGCACGAGTAGTATAACAGACTGACACAAAAGGCAGACGAGTAGTATAACAGACTGACACATAGAGCAGACGAGTAGTATAACAGACTGACACAAAAAGCAGACGAGTAGTATAACAGACTGACACAAAGAGCAGACGAGTAGTATAACAGACTGACACAAAAAGCAGGACGAGTAGTATAACAGACTGACACATAAAGCAGGCGAGTAGTATAACAGACTGACACAAAAGGCAGACGAGTAGTATAACAGACTGACACATAGAGCAGACGAGTAGTATAAATTGCTGACACAAAAGCAGCAGACGAGTAGTGTATAACAGACTGACACAAAAAGCAGACGAGTAGTATAACAGACTGACACAAAAAGCAGACGAGTAGTATAACAGACTGACACATAGAGCAGACGAGTAGTATAACAGACTGACACAAAAGCAGACGAGTAGTATAACAGACTGACACATAAAGCAGACGAGTAGTATAACAGACTGACACAAAAAGCAGGCGAGTAGTATAACAGACTGACACAAAGGCAGACGAGAGTATATAACAGACTGACACAAAAGGCAGACGAGTAGTATAACAGACTGACACATAGAGCAGGCGAGTAGTATAACAGACTGACACAAGGCAGAAAGCGAGTAACAGACTGATAGTAACAGGTAGGACTGACACAGTAGCAGGCTAGACTCATAGTATAACAGACTGACACAAAAAGCAGGCGTGTAGTATAACAGACTGACACAAAAGAGCAGACGAGTAGTATAACTTTTGTTGCCTCGTGTCCAACTGTAACTCATCGGGAACAAACGGACATCTGTTGCCTCGATCCTGAGTCGCCTTTTCTTCAACCCTTAATAATGTAGACTGTTCCTTCTTAAGCCTTTATTGAGACTATTGCAACCAAGTCACAGCAACGAATGCAGACAACACACAACTTTTGCCCTTAGTAATCTTTGACAATACAAACAGCCATTTTTCCTTAGGGAATGCAGCCGTACAGCCTTGTATAACACTAGCCATAATATAATATTGTCAGAGCAATTCCAATACATACAGATTGCATGCTACGAGCATATCATATAGCACGACCAATCGTAGCAAACATTGCCCGTGTCTTAATACTTACAGAATATAACCATTTTAAATCGGTGGTCAGGTGCAAACAATAGCCATTAACACATTTATTGGTACAAAAACTTCTCATTCATCAAACAGCGAACACATATTACTGTAGAAGACAACAGAGCGCCCACAGTAAATCTGTCATTAGTGCAGCTCACGTAGCCATAGTACATCAGAGACTACACGCGTAGCCATGTAACATCAGACACCACAAACGTAGCCATAGTAACATCAGACTGCACAAACGTTCCCAATCATAGTAACAGCAGATCTTACTACAAACGTAACCATACTAACATGAGACACCACAAACGCAGCCACAGTAACATTAGCACACCACAAACGTAGCCATAGTAACATCAGACACACAAACGTAGCCATAGTAAACATCACTACTACAAACAACACCCATAGTAACATTAGACACTACAACACTACGTAGCCATAGTAACATCAGACACTACTAAAACGTATCCATAGTAACGGTAGACACTACACTACGTAGCCATAGTAACATCAGCACACTACAAACGTAGCCATAGTAACATCAGACACACAAACACGTAGCCATAGAAACATAACATTAGAACACACACAAACACCCGCAGTAACCTTATAGTAACATCAGACACTACAAACGTAGCCATAGTAACATTAGACACCACAAACGTAGCATCATAGTAACACACAGACACTAACAAACGTAGCCATAGTAACATCAGACACTAACACACGTAGCCACAGTAACATCAGACACTAACACAACAATAAACATCACAGCAGAAACGTAACACAACAATATCAGACACCACAAGCGTAGCCACAGTAACATCACCACCACAAGCTAACACACCACAGTAACATCAGCACCACAAACATAACATCACAGTAACATCAGCCACCACAAACGTAGCCACAGTAACATCGGCCACCACAAACATAGCCACAGTAGCATCAGCCACCACAAACGTAGCCACAGTAACATCAGCCACCACAAACGTAGCCACAGTAACATCAGCCACCACAAACATAGCCACATTAACATCAGCCACCACAAACATAGCCACAGTAACATCAGCCACCACAAACGTAGCCACAGTAATATCAGACACCACAAACGTAGCCACAGTAACCGTCACACCAGAACCACAAACATAGCCACAGTAACATCACCACCACAACAAACATAGCCACAGTAACATCAGCCACCACAAACGTAGCCACAGTAACATCGGCCACCACAAACATAGCCACAGTAACATCAGCCACCACAAACGTAGCCACAGTAACATCAGCCACCACAAACGTAGCCACAGTAACATCGGCCACCACAAACATAGCCACATTAACATCGGATACCACAAACGTAGCCACAGTAACACCAGCCACCACAAACATAGCACCGGTAACATTGGTCACCACAAAAGTAACCTGCCAACATAGTAACATTAGACACTACAAACGTAGCCATAGTAACATCAGACACTACAAACGTAGCCATAGTAACATTAGACACCACAAACGTAGCCATAGTAACATCAGAGCACTTGGTGGCAACGTAGCCATAGTAACATCAGACACTACAAACGTTAGCCATAGTAACATTAGACACTACACACAACGTAGCCATTAGATTAAAGTCACATTTCAACGGAACCACAATAAAACGTACGCCATAGTAACATCAGACACTTTCAAAATTCGTAGCCATAGTAACATTAGACACAGGGTACACAAACATCTGTTAACGACTCTTTCTTGATAATTTGACACTACAAACGTAGCCATAGTAACATTAGACACTACAAACGTAGCCATAGTAACATCAGACACTACAAACGTAGCCATAGTAACATCAGACACTACAAACGTAGCCATAGTAACATTAGACACTACAAACGTAGCCATAGTAACATCAGACACTACAAACGTAGCCATAGTAACATCAGACACTACAAACGTAGCCATAGTAACATCAGACACTACAAACGTAGCCATATAACATCAGACATAAGGTACTATTCTCCATGTAACAAACATAGCCACTATTGGTCTCCATAGTAACATCAGTCACACCACAAAACCATAGCCAAGTAATGGTCAGACACCACAAACACCTAGCCACAGTAACATCGGCCACCACAAACGTAGCCACAGTAACATCATCAGCCACCCCAAACGTATTCCCTCAGTAACACATTCAGGCCACCACAAACGTAGCCACAGTAACATCGGACACCACAAAAATAGCCACATTCTCATCAGCCACCACAAACATAGCCACATTCCCTCACTGTAACATCAGCCACCACAAACGTAGCCACAGTAACATCGGCCACCACAAACATAGCCACAGTAACATCAGCCACCACAAACATAGCCACAGTAACATCAGCCACCACAAACGTAGCCACAGTAACATCAGCCACCACAAACATAGCCACATTAACATCAGCCACCACCATAGCCACAGTAACATCAGCCACCACCACCAAAAACGTAGCCACAGTAATTCTCAGCCACCACAAACGTAGCCACAGTAATTCTCCCTTTGTCACCACAAACATAGCCACAGTAACATCAGCCACCACAAACGTAGCCACAGTAACATCAGCCACCACAAACGTAGCCACAGTAACATCGGCCACCACAAACATAGCCACAGTAACATCAGCCACCACAAACATAGCCCCCAGTCACACAATCAGTACCACAAACGTAGCCACAGTACCATTCCCAGCTGCAACACATAGCCACAAAAACTACAGCCACCACAAACACCGCCACCGAGTAACACAGCCAGCGCAAGCTAGCACAAGTAACATCGGCCACATCTTGGTGGCAACCATTCCCCCAATGATCATACTCTCAATGCCCCAACAGACAAACAACGCAGTACCAAGGTACCGCCACGGCAGCCAATACCACCACACTGTGAGCCACAGTAACACCAGCCATTAGCAACCGGTAACATTCAACAATTGTATTCAACGCCAGTCGTATTCACTGTACCTACATAAACAATTGGAGCCATCTTGATACATCAATCCCAATGATCATATTAAAGTGTCCAATACCATTATTTCGTACTCAAGGTACCTACATAAAACAGTACGATACTAAAATCAATTAGATCATCAAATCAATCATTCAACGTCGAATTCAATCAATCATAATATCATACGATAACACAAAACAATGTCTTGCATCATCAAATCACCAATTTCATTCTGTTCATCAATCATTAACGATCATTCTTTTTAACATTTGCGTGAGGGTTGAACCCCACATCATTCTGTTCATTAATGTTATACGTCTGAGATAAGCTTGATATTTGCGTGATATTGTGAAAGGGGCCAAGAACAAGCATGTTTTGATCACATATTGTATATGTGTTGTCACTAAGCTTCATTGCGACTTAACTGGGCACGTCATTTGAATTCATATACCAAAAGGTCACAAGCATTGAAAGGGCATAAGAACAAGCATGTTTGATCACATACTGAACTACTGCATTGTCACTGTGATTCATTTGGACGGTCATTTTCTAATTTATGTAACGAAACGCTAATGTGTAGTTGGCCACTTAATGGCCCCAGTACCCAAGTATGCGAAGCGATTGGAAGGTTGAGTATTCTCCTAACAGCCTTATTCCATTGAACACATATTTTTTTATAACCATCAGAATTAATGGTCTATATTTCTGTGACCCTCCGACTTGTGATCCTTTCCTTTTGGCCATTCGCTCTTTGACCATTCTCCCCATCACCATTCTCCCTATGAGTGTTCCGCCGCTGACCATTCCCTCACTGAACATTCTCTCCGTGACCATTCCCTCACTGACCATTCTCTCCGTGACCATTCCATCTGTGACCATTCTCTCCGTGACCATTCCATCTGTGACCAGTCTCTCCGTGACCATTCCATCTGTGACCAGTCTCTCCGTGATCATTCTTTCCATCACCAGTCTCCCTATGAGTGTTCCACCGCTGACCATTCCCTATGTTTCCAGACTCTCTGTCACTATACTTCATGTGAATATTCTCCCTCTGTCACTATTCCTCATGTGACTATTCTCCCTTTGTCACTATTCTTCATGTGACCACATCTTCTTGTCACTATTCTTCATGTGACTATTCCCCCTTGTCACTATTGTCCCTGTGGCTATTCTCCCCTTGTCACTATTCTCCCTGTGACTATTCTCCCCTTGTCACTATTCTCCCTGTGACTATTCTCCCTTTGTCACTATTCTCCCTGTGACTATTCCCCCCTTTTCACTATTCTCCCTGTGACTATTCCCCCTTTTTCAATATTCTCCCTGTGGTTTTTCCCCCTTGTCACTATTCTCCCATTAATCATTGACCCAGTGCCCATTTCGCCTGTCACTTTTCTCTCTATGGCAATTCTACTAGTCACCATTTTCCCTGTGACCAATCCCCCTGCGACCGTCCCTACCTAGATATGTCGATAGCGTACCATACCATGTTAACGCAAGTCCGTGTTTAGTGAAGCCTTGCATATATGTACTAAGCACTCCGAGGCAAAGTTAGAATCTCATTCGGCCACGTACCATACAGCAACGGAGGCGCATGTTGTGGTACAAGTTCGGACTGGATCTACAACCTGCTTTGTCTAAATATGTAATTACGAATGCGGTAAATTCACCGAGCATACTACCGCCCTTAACGGTCGTAGCTTGCTTTAACCTCATGTACCATAGCATATTCTCAATAAATCATCTATGAACAGTACCCTCAACAAAGCCAGGACGCTTATTGAACTTCAACGCCTAGTGGCTTGAGGTCAATAGCCCTAAGAAGTGGTCAATGAGCTTGTATCTAACTAGCA
>CM067342.1:60024664-60167164 GCA_034190875.2 Urechis unicinctus
TGTGATACTGAGTGTGGTATTCACGCCATGTGATACTGAGTGTGGTATTCACGCCGTGTGATACTGAGTGTGGTATTCACGTGTGATACTGAGTGTGGTATTCACGCCGTGTGATACTGAGTGTGGTATTCACGCCGTGTGATACTGAGTGTGGTATTCACGCCGTGTGATACTGAGTGTGTTATTCACGCCGTGTGATACTGAGTGTGGTATTCACGCCGTGTGATACTGAGTGTGGTATTCACGCCGTGTGATACTGAGTGTGGTATTCACGCCGTGTGATACTGAGTGTGGTATTCACGCCGTGTGATACTGAGTGTGGTATTCACGCCGTGTGATACTGAGTGTGGTATAGTTGTCGTTTTCCTACAATACAGAAATGACAATCAATGTTTGTTTTAAAACCTTAAACAAATTTGTTTAATGTTTTGTTACAAAATACTCTGCACACAGATAACACACTACTTTTGGTCTTAACTCCATCAAGCCATTGACACGTACTGGTGAGAAATTCTTTGTGCCCTGAGGAGTCAGTGAAAGCGTGCCTCATTTTGGATGCACTTGATACACCACGACTATTGAAGGCATTGAATAACTGGTCAAATGTCTCAAGAAACTGGGCAGTATGATGGGCCTTGGCATCAATTACCCCCCAGTTGGCCATTGCTGCCATTCCTGAAGCTACTGTGTGACTTAAAACTTGTGAAGCCAAATTTACCCGGAGGGAAGCGAATGGGGGCAAGGCGATATGCTTCCGTGTAAGCTTGGGGGCTAAGCGAACTAACTTACTGGCATCATGGTTGTAAAAATCTTCAATGTGAGACCAGAGAACATCATGCCCTTCAACTGTGAAGCCAAGCTTCTTCAAATTGTTCCTGATACTCTTAAATAGGTGAGGAGGGTTGAAAAATGCAAAAACCTTTCTTTCAGCCATAATGAAATATGGCTTTGCAATGGTAACATTGAGTTCTTTTGTTATCAGATTGACATTATTTGAACCCTGATCCCCAACAATAGCTACCACATGGAATCTGATTGCATCTAGCGTGCTTATAGCATCCATTAAAAGGGGCTTCATTTGGGGGCCAGTCATTAGACCACAACTTAAAAAGTAGCCAATAGGTTGCTTCCATTGATGGAGTAAACCCCTTGCAACAAAGACTAGAGCATGGTTTGCCAACTGATTTTGATTATGGAAGGCAAACCCCTCTACCACATCATGCCCGCCATCGTATGACAAACCTTCCTTAATGGACATTTCATCGAATGCCAAGCAAACGTATTTGGACTTTTCTGGAAGATTTTTCACTTTCATTGCCAAAGCTGTGAGAATATCACAGTTAAAGCCTTCAACCACATTAATATTCTTCATGGCACGTTTCAGTGTTTCTACCATCTTTTGCCTGTTGCCTTTTTTTTGACATTTGCACTTGCGACAACACAAAGAGCAGCTGATTTTCTGGAGACAAAAAAAATATTCATAATGCAAATTTCATCATCACAAATCACATAAACTTGGGACTCTTTAAAATGTTGAGATGAAAATATTGTAAAACTTTACAACCTGTGAGATATTGACTAAGAAAGATCTTGAGCTCCGCCAGTTTCTTTTTCTCTACTGTTCGGGCAGGCAGTCTCCTCCTCTTGGCATTACCTCGCATGGAGGATATCTTCAATTTCAGCCTTCTCACCTTAGTACAAAAATAATTACATGATTCCAATCTGAAGATACAGAAAATTTGGCAATTTGTTCCACACAATAAACAAAACATTTTCCTAAACATGTTTGGAAAGATGAGAGCTGTCACTGTATGTAATACCTGCATCTTTAATGCATGAATCTTCATCTTTAATTTCTTTTCAATATCTGTTTTCTCCATGCCTTCAGTTGTCTCTTCTTGTGTGTCAAGTTCAGATGCAGAGAGTGAGCATTCTGCAAGGGTGTGAGTGTGTCAATAATTTTATCTGGTAATATTTGAATTTTTAATAGTTTTTTAATGATGAAGCAAAACATATTTTGCAGAAGATCCAGATGTAAAAACAATATTTTTTGCAGGAGCAGTTGCTTTACAAATGAGTACAATAATGTAGCTAAGCTGCTTTGAATCACAATGTTAATTTTTACAAAGAAAAATAATTTTCACAAACAGTCATTGCATTACCTTTAAGGCTCATTTTTTTTGCTTTTGTGTGATCACATCTTGGAGCTGGAGATGGGCGTTTTCCTATAGTACTTTTTGGTGGGTTGGGTACGTCAAATATCGATGAGCGACTTCTTAAGGCTGTTCATAAATTGGTTGCTCTCAAAATGGATATTTTCCATATAATGTTATATCATTTAATAATATTTATTGCTTAACCATTGGGATATCCATTGTTGATCTGGCTCCGGAAGAACCAGCACGGCACCATCCTTAAAGTTTCTAGGGTGTCACTCATCTGGAATGCAAAGTAAGAGTATTATTTTTTATAGAATGAACAAAAACCACATTGGTTAAGGCTGGGACCATACAACTGCTAGTATAGGTGACAAAGATTATCATAAACACTGGCTTCCATCCATCTTCAAAATACCTTATTCTAAACACAACCTTATGTTACTGTTAGACAAATAGTACCTCAACATAGATAAATATATGGTTCAAGCCTCAAGGCAAATAAACCTGGAACATATATAATAATCATGAATAAATAAACGTTAGTCAAGTTGAATTAATTCAACTATTGGTCACTAGGCAGATTCGTTCCAGCTAGGCTTAATTATGAGAATCTGGCGACGAACCCGTTTTCATGTAGATAAGGCATTCAACCAATAGTCATTACAAAGAAAAAAGCACAATAGGGTCTTCATGGCCATATAATAAACGGGTAATAATTGCTTAAATATATGGCAAATACTGCGTGATTACCGATTTAATCGTACAGGGTTTAACTTCCCATCGCCGACTTTCTTAAACCCCACTTAATCTGTAATGTTTACATTAGTGACCAGCAAAACAGCTTCCTTTATCGCCAACAGTAATTTTACTTGGAAATCATGTAGTGTATTCAACTTTCAGACTTACCTTTCCTCATCTTTAGGGAAGCGAAAGAAGCTTATATCCCTTCGATTCTTTCTACAATTTGAACAGTTTATTGCAGCACAGAAGTGCCCATTTGTTTTTGACTGCCAGACAGACATATTCGCAAGTTGGTTCTTACAAAGGACACATGGACTAGCACGTCCTTACAGAGGACACATGGACTAGCACGTTCTTAGAGAGGACACATGGACTAGCACGTCCTTACAGAGGACACATGGACTAGCACGATCTTACAGAGGACACATGGACTAGCACGTCCTTACAGAGGACACATGGACTAGCACGTTCTTACATAGGACACATGGACTAGCACGTTCTTATAGAGGACACATGGACTAGCACGTCCCCACAGAGGACACATGGACTAGTACGTCCCCACAGAGGACACATGGACTAGCACGTTCTTACAGAGGACACATTGACTAGCCTGTTCTTACATAGGACACATGGACTAGCATGTACATGCAGAGGACACATGGACTAGCAGTCCTTACAGAGGACACAGGGACTAGCACGTCCTTACAGAGGACACATGGACTAGCACGTCCTTTTGCATCGGATTTGTATGTAAATTAGGTCTGATGCGTTTGAGCCTGTTCTTTTTGTCTTATGTTTATATTTGCACACGTTCAGCCTCTGGTGGCGACAGCCTCACAACTCGACAAGGAGGTGACAGTGAAAAATGTTAATGATCCAATAAGCAGCTCTTTGGCGGATTGACCTTGCTGTCTATTATCGTCTAGGACGGTCAGCGGTCCGTCAGCCCTAGCCGAATACCTGATAAAAAGGATCGTGGCATCCAAGTGTACAAAGTGCAGCAAAATCCAGAACTAACATTTTATTGGTCGTCCGTACAACAGTCCTGTGCACTTTAAATCCACACATTTGTTAAGAATTATCTGCGAACGTCAACACATGGCGCCCACTCGAAATCGACAAGAAAGTCTTGCCTGATTTGAATACGGTGTCACTTTCAGTACATCAAACAAACTGATGTAACATTATTTATTGTAATAACAAAGCAATGATATTTTGGAAGATGCATGTTCGAGATTCCGCTTGAGCCTACGCATTGCTCCTCATTTGAGCAGCGGTTGGAGGGTATTTTTAAGGGCCTTTTTTATGTGAATAACCTTGGTGAGCAGCTGGAGGAATAAATTTCCACTCGTACGGAAGTATGGTTTACGATGAGCAAGGAAAACCCATGTTAATGATTTAGTATCCTGTTGTGAGCTGCTGGATGAACGCCGGTATAGAACTGGCATGCGTGTCAATATGGATGGATATCATAATTAAGTTTGCCAGTGGTTTCTCACGTTCTGAAGCCAGTAACGTTTAGTATAAGTCACATACTTAAGGAACAAAGAATACGGGAACTGCAACAATGGAACCCGATAGGATGCTATGCGCAATTTAAGTACTGGTGAAAAACAACTGATGTTAGAATCTAACTTAAGCTCGAATGGTGAAAAGCGTAAATGTAGGTCTAGAGGACAGGAATGACACAAGCACGAGAACCACATTGGTATAAACGTCAACATTACAACATTAGGCCGATCAAGCCAATAAAACGCATCGTGCAGACTATAGTTGACCGCGTGATAATACGGTCACAGATGACAACGGAGAGGAATATCGATGGCGAAAAATGACTTGCATCTAACACCGGGGTTTGAACCTGCCCGTTGTTGTATAGAGCGTTGACAGCTTAGTGTGAATTCACTCCAAAGACCCTGCCTTGTTTTGCAAGGACATAATCCAGTTCATTCATCACAAGAAGGTCACCTTGAAGATCCAGCGATGCAGCAGCTTTAATTATACCTATTTAGGTCAGTAACTTGGCTTTCCCCGATCAACGTGCCATATAAGCACCCTGCTCTTGTGCGGACGTGTTTTCCTTTAGAAAATGCAATGATTATCCAATATGCTAGATTACATGGAGCCCTTCTAAGCCAATTAATGTAACGCTAAATGGATTGATTATCTCTACATGGTCGTATCACAATGAGATACATGTTCAGAGATCAGAGCCATCCATTGTTGTCATAACGGCAAGGCTGATCAAATATTGCTCTTAGAAATATTCACTACAAGAGCTTGAATATAGATGTTGCTAACCGCTTTTGTTATAAAATAATCTTCGAAACTGATTTTCTTCTGACATTTTTATTAAAGTCAGCCTCGAGTCATGAGCGCTGTTCTTCTAGCGACCTATAGCCGGCCAACCGCAGGATTCTTTTGTTGTTGCTTGGAAGTTCTTCATAAGCCTTGGAATACAAGAAAGTTACTGAGCTGGAGATGGTTGGAATGCTGATAATGCTTGCTTAACATCGGTTTGGCAGTAACAGCAGTACGTCATACATACAAACGAATGGACGCCTGTGCATTTCCATATAATTGTAAATTCCATTTCAATATATTGCCTAAGATTTAAATGGAGGTTGCCATCGCCCATGACATCTTTGTTAACATGAAGGTACAGTGTGTTGGCTATACCAACTTAACTGTTGAATTATCCAGCGGTGCTGTAATAACATCGGGCACAGTTGTTTAACAGGTAACTCCTCTCGAGTACGAGACATTTGGTTTAATTAATGTGACTGTATTAAAGCTATCAGGGATGTGTTTGTGTGATAGGAGGCGAGCCCTTGAAGAACAACCGCCTCTTTCGGTTGATCAGAACGAGAGCCGTCTGCGTGTATGTTGGGTCTTTTGAGAAGTGGGTAACAAACAAAATGACACGACTATGCATGTGAATTATGATGCTGTAGGGTTGGGAGGGGAGCGGGCGACTGACCGGCGTGTGTAGTTTGGGCAAGTGTAAGCTCATTTTGATGTGGATGGTTCAGGAGTCATCTTTACTTTGTGCGAAATGTCAATCATTGGGGTACAATTTGGATTTGTGGCTTGAAAAGTCGATCGCTAAGCAACCGTCAATACGTTGTATTACGCGACAATGGTTCATTACGCACCAATGGTAAATCATCGTTCAGTAAGCAAATGTGGCTGGTATGATCACCAATACTCTGAATGCACCGCATATAATACAGCGATTAGTGTCTGGAAAAGATTTAGATACAGTTTCAATGTGATAATCCTTTTTGCGATTCGATTAATATACCCCTGTTAGCTGTTACGTCACCAACATGTTTTACCCGTATCATATTCTTTTCAATGCTGGCATATTTAAGGCTATCAGTGATTCCATATATCCTTATCCTGCTGATATTTCACAGCACAGCCTGTTGATTTACTACATCTATCTTCTTCATTGTCAGAATGTGGCTGGGTTTATTAAAGCAATGCAGGCAGAGAGCGGCTGTTGATACATCAGACCACGTAGGTTTCAAGAACTGCCTTTTTGACATCATAATTGGATTTCATAGCATTGCTTGAGACTCAAAGAATATGGTCTTGGGTGGAAATGAAACCTAAAAGCTACGACAAATCCATCATTAATCACGAGAATGATCAATTGGTCCGTGTGCCAAAATTGTTGATTAATCATCGCTTCGAGCCACTGGAACAAGAATATTCGGGCAATAAAACTTAATTAATTAATGTAAATTAATCATTCAGAAAGTGGTTGAACAGCGTCTTAGAATACATCTTTCTGTGTTGCTTCTCAAATAAATATTTTTGCAATTATATTCAGCAGACACGTTTACTTGCGCCGAAACTCCCTTGGTATTGAAGAACAACATTTAAAAACTATGATCATAAACCAGGAAAGAGGGCCAGTAATCTCACAAAAAAACCCAGTAAGTTGGTTGGTCATTACAGATTACTACGCGACTCACAGGCAATTGACATCTACTTATGTCTTTGTTCTAGCTATAAGTAATGAATCCAAGTCACACTTGATTCATTCTTTGGACCGGCAGCTAATTTTATATTCAGTCACACTTGATTCATTCTTTGGACCGGCAGCTAATTTTATATTCTGCAAAATATTTGTGAATTCATTGCTTGTATCTTACTAAGATCATGTTCAATCTTAAGATATTTATGATGCTAAATAAACGTTGTAGGAACCATGCCAAACACTTAGAAAATATAATGTTTTCTGTGTTCGCTCTAACCATGCGGGACAAATGCTATGTTTTCGTGTTGTATTTGCCATTCGAGTTATATTAGCTTCCGTGTTGGGACAGACAACATATACATATAGTCAAATACTCCAATAAAGATGTGCGGCGCAAGGTGTCCTTTTGCCAAGCGATGACTGCTAAATCAGACTGATGTGTTACGTTTGAGTAGACATATTATGCTTGTTTTGGCATCGGATGAGACTATAGATCCAGCTTAACAGTATTTCCATGTGGTTTCTGTTCTGTGCAATCCATGTTCTAACAGCTTCTCGTAGCAATCCATTTGAAATTAATTTATTATTAATCTACACGTAAGCAGAATCTTTCCTTGCATATATTTCAACAATCAAAGCCGGATTTGGTTGGTCCAGACTCTCACAAAATGCTTCCGTGATTCTTAATACACTTCATTCTGATGACATGGTCACCGACGAAGGCAAGTATAGAACTGAGTACGTTTATATAGCGCGTCAGTGAGCTCTTACTGATGAAAACAATTGTCACTAGCGTTAGCGGAGAGAGAGAAAGAGATAGACTAGCGGAGATACATAAAGTAAATAGCATCCAAGGAACAGGTGCTTTTCACACTGGGCTAGAGCTAGAGGCTTAATCGATCCCTAAAAGACGGCCGTCAAAGCTGTGCCTTATAGGCATCGAATAACAGACAGGGATAAGGCTGCTGGTGGCAATATCATGGTTCACGCGTTTGTGTGCCCTGATGTGTCCATTTAGTCTCCTACAAATAAAGAATACTCAATGGGAAGGTTGCTTTAAATGCTTTGGTCGTATTCTAATGGTATGCGGCATATACATTTAAGACTGTTGAAGGGTCGTTCAGGTGTCTGAAACGAAAGACACAAGAGACACATTGGCCTAAGTATTAGCTAACGCGAGCAACCATGTTTGATTCCATAAAATAGAAAGGAATTGTTCCCGGATTAGAATATCTTGTTGTACAGTGGTATTCACAGCGAATTGCATTTGTATAATGATCACGTGGTCTGCGAAACGAGCCATAGCATAGTATTGTGTGTGGTTAGATTGTGGTAAACAATTCGCCATCTATTATATATTGATTGCTTTACTTTCCAAGGCGTTCACAGTTATAAAAAGCATAATTATTACGCTGATTATTCATGTATCAAGAAAATATCTAAAGTAGGTACCATCTAAGTGCCATGTATACTGTACGTGCCACGCACATGGATGCCACTCGTCAGTGCATTGCACACTAATATACCACTCGCCCTTATGTAAATAACACCAACATTTTAGCTGACGATTGGGCATATGTGTATCAACTCCGCAAAAAGGTGGCCACTAAGACTACGTCTCAAAGACCCGTTGTTGTACTACCTAGCCGTAGTGTTTAGACCCGTTGTGCTTGTACTACCTAGCCGTAGTGTTTAGACCCGTTGTGCGTGTACTACCTAGCCGTAGTGTTTAGACCCGTTGTGCGTGTACTACCTAACCGTAGTGTTTAGACCCGTTGTGCGTGTACTACCTAGCCGTAGTGTTTAGACCCGTTGTGCTTGTACTACCAAGCCGTAGTGTTTAGACCCGTGTTTAGACCCGTTGTGCTTGTACTACCAAGCCGTAGTGTTTAGACCCGTTGTGCTTGTACTACCAAGCCGTAGTGTTTAGACCCGTTGTGCTTGTACTACCAAGCCGTAGTGTTTAGACCCGTTGTGCTTGTACTACCAAGCCGTAGTGTTTAGACCCGTTGTGCTTGTACTACCTAGCCGTAGTGTTTAGACCCGTTGTGCTTGTACTACCTAGCCGTAGTGTTTAGACCCGTTGTGCTTGTACTACTACTTAAGCCGTAGTGTTTAGACCCGTTGTGCTTGTACTACCTAGCCGTAGTGTTTAGACCCGTTGTGCTTGTACTACCTAGCCGTAGTGTTTAGACCCGTTGTGCTTGTACTAGCAAGCCGTAGTGTTTAGACCCGTTGTGCTTGTACTACCTAGCCGTAGTGTTTAGACCCGTTGTGCTTGTACTACCAAGCCGTAGTGTTTAGACCCGTTGTGCGTGTACTACCAAGCCGTAGTGTTTAGACCCGTTGTGCTTGTACTACCAAGCCGTAGTGTTTAGACCCGTTGTGCGTGTACTACCTAGCCGTAGTGTTTAGTACTACCGTTGTGCGTTTGTACTACCAAGCCGTAGTGTTTAGACCGTTTGTTGTACTACCAAGCCGTAGTGTTTAGACCCGTTGTGCGTGTACTACCAAGCCGTAGTGTTTAGACCCGTTGTGCTTGTACTACCTAGCCGTAGTGTTTAGACCCGTTGTGCTTGTACTACCTAGCCGTAGTGTTTAGACCCGTTGTGCTTGTACTACTAGCCGTAGTGTTTAGACCCGTTGTGCTTGTACTACCTAGCCGTAGTGTTTAGACCCGTTGTGCTTGTACTACCTAGCCGTAGTGTTTAGACCCGTTGTGCTTGTACTACCTAGCCGTAGTGTTTAGACCCGTTGTGCTTGTACTACCTAGCCGTAGTGTTTAGACCCGTTGTGCTTGTACTACCTAGCCCGTAGTGTTTAGACCCGTTGTGCTTGTACTACCTAGCCGTAGTGTTTAGACCCGTTGTGCTTGTACTACCTAGCCGTAGTGTTTAGACCCGTTGTGCTGTGTACTACCAAGCCGTAGTGTTTAGACCCGTTGTGCTGGTACTACCAAGCCGTAGTGTTTAGACCCCTTGTTAGCCGTGCTTGTACTACCGTTAGCCGTAGCCGTGTTTAGACCCGTTGTGCTTGTACTACCAAGCCGTAGTGTTTAGACCCGTTGTGCTTGTACTACCAACCCGTAGTGTTTGACCCGTTGTGCTTGTACTACCTAGCCGTAGTGTTTAGACCCGTTGTGTACTTGTACTACCTAGCCGTAGTGTTTAGACCCGTTGTGCTTGTACTACCTAGCCCTAGTGTTTAGACCCGTTGTACTTGTACTACCTAGCCGTAGTGTTTCTATAAATTGGCACAACTACAATGAAAAGGTAAACCTTATCCGCAAATTGGATCCACAAAGAAACCGGAAAATATATAATATATTGCTGCTATCAGCAATTATTGTACGTTTGCCTGGTAAGACGTACAAGCTGAATGCATAGCTGAATATATTGTCAAGATCCTGTTACTTTGAGAACTGGGATATGCTATGGCAATGCTGCCCTAGAATAAGGTGGAAAAAATGTCGCTTGTAGAGCTGAAGAAATTAATAACAACGAGAATGTTTTTTAAATGTTGTTCTTTAATACCTAGGGAGTTTCGGCGCAAGTAAACGTGTCTGCTGAATATATAATTGCAAAAAGAATTCGTCAAATGAACTTGTGATCAAACGGACCACTTTCCCCCTAAATATTGTCACTGCCAAGAGCAAGAGGTTTAACCCTTGCAACGCAATCATACGGTTAATTACTTTAGTTAGTTTGGTCAATAAATACTGCGTCCTCTATTCTAGATCACACACAACCGGGATAACATATCACAACTTGACGCAATGAAAGTAGAAACGGTAAGGTAAAACATAGGGTTTTACCAGTAAAACAACACCAGTGTGTAATATGGTGACAAGCAATAGATGATTATGGTAAGGGAAGAAAAGGGTTTAAACAGCATGTATATGTAACTATATATATATATATATATATATATATATATGATATAGAGAGAGATAGAGATATATATATATATATATATAGATATATATATATATATATAGATATATATATATCTCTATATATAGTATACTATAGATATATATATATATATATAGATATATTTCTATATACCTATATGTATCACATCAGGGTATAATTATATATATATATATTATATATATATAATATATATATATATATCTATATATATATATATATATATATGTATATTTATATATATATATATATATATATATATATATCTATATATATATTATATATCATATATACGATCTTTATCTATCTCTACATGTATAAATATGAACAATAGCTATATATAATATATCTATATATTCGCCTCAGTATAGTTAAATATATATATATATATATATCTATATATATATATAGTATATTTAGGGCCATATATATATATATTGGAATACGTTTATATTTACCTTATATATCCAAATAATACATATATGTGAGTCAAGCGCACATATGATTTGCCTTTAATTATAAGCAACGCTCATTGTTTCTGTCCACATGTTTAATGAGGTGCAAAGACACAATAAACTTATTCCAGTTCATACTTATCCTGATCTATGTGAATTATATCCAAAACATAGTCAGCGGAATCTGTGAACCTTATTTCCTTGCGATGCCAATTAGTTTATGGCAGTAGTAAGCCTTCATTGTCGTCATATTGATTGAAGTACGTCTTAACATAATCACCATCAGACCAGGTGTAATATGGATACTTACTAAACCATTCAGGTATAAATTATTGACAATTGAAAGATAAAGTGCAATGTCCATGGAGTATGGTACCAAGAGCCTGTATGTTCATACGAACGAACAATGCTTGTTCTGGACTTGCCCATTTCTTGTCGTGAAATTTTAATAAACTCCATGGTCTTTATCGAATTTATTAATTGTAAAAGAATATTCTTGTCGCAGGAATAGTTTGTATTGCCATTACTGTTAATTCTGTCATGGTCCACATACAGCCCTAAAGTTGATCACATTCAATGTCTGGATAAGGGTTCTTTACGGATTGAAGTCGAAACTATTTCTGTTTGTTACTGCACAGATTGTTATCTTTTTCCCTGTTCGTCTGTATGTACCAGAATACAAATTGGTGTACTTGCCATCTTGCATCTAATATATCCACTTTGTTTTGCACCCTTGAATGGTTCTTGTGCGCGTTGATGCCTAATAAGGACAACTGCTTGACGCACCTGTCTTTTTGCATCACTATCTCTCGATTAATGCGTCACCGGTACACTTATCTCGCATACACACCACATTAGCCAACATCTAATGTGAGGAATAGCCTCATGTGCTTGCAGGTGGCCATGATGTATGTTATTTATGTAGTCTAAATGTTATTCAAGATCTGCAGTTGTTCATACTAATGAGATAATATAAGGCGATGCTTTGGATTTATGTTCATATTTGCGTTTGGTTTTGCGCATCCATTTATTGGCTTACCATGCGGAGGTGTGATATAGCTGAGAAGGTGCAGACAGCATATTAATGCAGCCGATATGAAGATAACGGACTGACACCGGTGTGAGTCACAGCAGTATGATCAGTGTAGCGTGCATTGACATTAATCCTCATGGTGCTCTCCGTTGATGTGTGTTCTTTGTTGCAATATTGCATTCAATAAATCAGGATGCACAACCATAACCGTACAAGCTTCAAGTAAATCTACTCAACCTTAATGCTTCACATCACGCAATTATTTGCTGGGGTTTAAGCAATTCTTAACGCTTGGAAACATGAAAACAGCTACGCAAATATTCGTGTGAGATCCCGAGCTGCAATTATTCAAATAAAGATGTCCGCAACAGTCACCGAGCTTCTTGCCAAGCAATGACCTCTACGGGGCTTTTAAAGATCATACAGCAAACAGCTGCTAACAAACGGCAGGTGATACTCTATTATATGTTGCTATAGACGTATGAAGTGATCCTTTTGACCCCCTAACCAGCTATCCAAAGTAAATTAAACCTTGTTATTGGAGTACCCCCTCCATCCCGGCATGGATCCATGCGTCGCGGGCAAGTAATGTGTTATGACAAAATAGAGAGAGAGGGACGAATTAATACAATTTAAAAAGCAGAAATAGAATGTGCCAACTTCGATGTCGATCGTGCTTGGGTGCAGATACCGCTGTTCACGTTATTATCATACATATCTGGATTGATTCATCTCTGCATGGCGTGCCTTTACTGGGAGCTGTGGGTATACAGTGTGCATTTTAACTGAAATCGCACACCAATAGCCAGACTAGTGTGCTATTCTTGAGCGTGTAATGTTGAGTTTTTGTATCCAATGAGTTTACAATGAATCAGATTAACAGCATTGCCATGTAGATGTTGCAGAGTAGAATAAATGTTCGAATATCTTCTCTTTTCCATTCATCTGAAATTTTAAACGCAAACAGGATATTAACCTGAATACATTTCAATTAATCAAAGCCGGAATCGGCTGATGTAGATCACTTCCGTGACAGTAACCGAGTCTGATGACCTGGTCACCGCCGAGGGCAAGTATAGAATTGAATGCTCAAACAAAGCATATTAGTGAGCTCCTAGGGATGATGAAGTTTTTACTATTATCACCAGTTGCTTTGCCTTATAGATCACAGAGCTTTGGGTTCAATTAACGGACAGGGGCATGAGTGCCGAGGGCAATACCATATTGGATCTGGTATCCTCCTGTAAAATGTCGAATGATCAAAGGAAAAATATGTCGGTAAACATGTTGCATTGAAAGCCCGTAACTGACGTGACTTAAAAACACTGTTTGGTGGTCGTTCAGGTTTCGGAAACGAACGAAACGTAAGAGACATGCGTTGTGAGTGCTAAATCATCACAGGCATCGATTCATGGCCGTTGCACTAATTGTCATGCGTAATTAATCCGCTCCGGGCGTGTTAATGATAACAACCGTACGCATGTTCTGATACTAGAAGCATCTACATACTCTGTAGATCTTCAAACTGCCGAATCCGAATAACATCCGATACACGCAAACACATAGCTCTCGGTAACAAATCATCACACTGCATAGCACAATACTAGCAAGAAACAATCAGCGGTAACCAGCATGCACGAATGATGAATGAGCGCAGGGTTTCTGCTAATGCCTGCAACCATGTTTGATTCTCTAATCCCGTCATAAAATGGAAAGCAATTGATTCCGGATGACAGCACACTTTACTCAAGAATGAGGTGTCAGGCGTCATAATTGATGTTGAAAACAATCGAGCAAAGAAGCAACAAAGGTTCAGAGCTCACTGGTCGCTCTGTGCGAGTTGTCTCGAACAATACAAGGCACTCAAAAGGCACCATGTAAAATATGTAACTAGGGCGGGTCCATTGTCCTTCAATGTGACACGTATAGTCGATATGTTATTGACGACATTGGCTTACAGTTAATGACATTTGTGAACTTTTTCTTACCTCAAATCGATTGAAATACGTCGTTTTATGATCAGCATTAAATCAAATAGTAATTAAGGCTGTAGGTTTATCCGGAGTAACAGTGTTTGTTCTTGACTTCGTCATGTTGCGTCACAAAATTTATAATTACCAACATGGTCTTTATCGAATACAACAACTGTACATCTATTAATGTTGCAGAGATCATTTTACTACTTCTAAGCCAAAACCCTGCAGGTAATATCTACGAAGTCTGCATGGCTTCTCTGAGACAAGCTACTGATAAACATATACTAATAGCCCTTCCATTTGGACAATCTATGTGGATTAGTTGGTTGGATGACAAGTTTAGTCAGGCAATGCACCACGTCATCCTACCAGCCGGTATGATCTGTTGAAGGTCGACCAACCCGGATTCCTTGTTAAGTTCGAATTTAATGATTCATGCAGAAGGGAGATTCGCAATG
The DNA here is from genome assembly GCA_034190875.2 of Urechis unicinctus. NCBI lineage: Eukaryota > Metazoa > Annelida > Polychaeta > Xenopneusta > Urechidae > Urechis > Urechis unicinctus. Next base: position 60,039,407 of record CM067342.1, read on the forward strand.
CACGCGAGCATCAGAAAAGCTGGTAAGTTTGTTGCAATGATTGACAATCGACAGCTCCATGAAAGTTGAGTGATTGATTACTGTGCACAATCATCCACTAATCCACTAGTCATGTATCGTACCCATGATATTCTGCAGCCAGAAGGAAGCGTTGGCAGATTGTTATCGTGCTCATTCAGAGACTGTTTGAGGCACGGTTGCTGCGCTATATTGATATGAGCGTCTACAGCAGCAGTTTCAGTGTTGGTTTCCTCCGTTGATAATGTAGCTGACTAAATGAGGACAAATAATAGACGATAAGCTCAGATGTCAGAATGCAATCATGATAAGTGTCATTCATTGGATCAATTCCCTGAAGTCGAATTGTATTGCTGCTGGAAGCTATGAAAAACGTTATATTTTGCCATTTTCATCGACAGGTTATGTCGCTTCCATCAGTGAGAACAACAATGAGGATGGAATTGCCGGCTTCTGATCGCAAACGTCACATATTTGAGGCATCTGCTAGGCATTAGGTCCAGTAATTCAAATTGCGCATTTTTGTTAAAATATTACATACACGATGTGTTAACTCATAAGGGATCTACCATTACCAGAGGTACAGTCTTTTTGTTTCCTACATGTCATATCCATCTTCGTTCCATTTGTATAAGTTGTTGCCGCCTAATTACTTAGGCACTACTTTATAAGATGCTCAATGGAGTGGACATTGTATTGTTCATTAATATTTTAAATACCAACAGACGACGCACACAATCATCCAAATAAGTGACTTAAAATGTTGGTCACCCAGTACGTTATGATGATGGGTGGCCTTGGCAAAAAAACCGTTAGGTCATCAGGTGCCCTAGCAATGGTGATACATAATTGGCTACTAATTAGGTGGAGATAGAAAACTACTCAACACTTCTGTTCTTAATTTAAATATAAAGTTGGCTTTTACATTTAGAAACTATATTGGCTGGTAAAGTCTTAGAAGAGACATCTTCTTAATTTTGTCCTAGCCATTAGTTTTAGTCAATAAGTGCAAATGCCCGGAACATCCAAAAATGTGAAATTTCGTTCCTTACCTTACTAAAACATACCCACCACGAACTGAGTAATGCGCCCCAGTGCTCGATCGAATATAGCTATATCACGCTGACGCAATGGTGACCACGTATGTTCTTAATCGGGTCGTATAAGCGCCCCTTAAAGGCTGTTAAAAACTCCCTTAGAACGTCGGTTGGACTAGCCCCGGCACTGGAACTGTGTTTGCCTCTCTGCTGCAGCACTGCATTGTTTCCGGATCTGAATGACTGACCAATTACGACCCTTGAATTCCTTCTTTGCTACGTCATCTGCTGTAGAATCGCCTATTCGGTATTCAAACTTTCCTTATTTGCAGTACTCTACCAAAGTTATGCTTAGGCACACTTGTCTATCATTTCCCCAATCAAACGCGTTATATAATCCTTGATGTAAGTTATCTGCCTGTTTTAGGTCCTCACTCGGGAATAATGTCGACTGCTTCAGGAAATGGTTTGAACACTATATCAACAGCACTGTCGATGTTATTTATTACCACTCTGTGACTTCTGTTGCTAAGCCATAGATTTATCGATGCTTATACACTACCGCTGATGCCTTGGGCTCTGAGTTTGCTAGTTAACTGTTGGTCGGCAAATTTACCTTTATCTTTGAATGTCCAAATAAATCATATGTACATATTAGTAACGCAGTTCCGGGTTGGTAAGGCCTGACAGCTTGCACCGTAAACCAACCTGAGATTTATCCAATAATATGCTGAGATTTATTCGCCTTCGTAACTGCACATCATTGAATTGATATCCGTATAGGCTAGCGTGATGAGATGTTTTTGTGCCTTTCGGCTAAACGACTCATAGCCAGACCTCGCACCGACAAACTTGGCATTTTAAAAGAATACCATTGTTATTGCATATGTCACTCGCGTCTTGTAGCGCCATGGTAGACAGTCAACTTGATATTTCATGAAAGTTTTTGCATTTATAGCCGTGCAGATATATAGGGCAGCACAGCTAAAGCGACAGCAGATATCGAGTGATTAAGTGATGTTGTAACCCCCAGTTGAATGCACTGTAAGATTAACTGTAATTGAAGCGTTTAATTGACAGTATCATATTGATTGCATTAGGAATGCAGGACAGGCTTATTCGTTATCGTTACCGATTCACTCACACCGTTAATGAAGCTACTCTCGCCACCTTATTTCGTATGTTTGTGTATTCTTACCTTTATTATTGTGATATTACAACAACGAATACACATCAACGAACTGCATCAACCGGACTATGCTATTTGCACACTACAAAGATCATGCTGCTGTGACCTATAAAGGTCCGTCTGTTTAATTATATCGGCTGCATTCTGTGCTTTGTCTCTCATTTTCGTCTTCCGGGCAGCAAACGGCTTGATTTATGTGCAAAACAAAACGCAAATGTGCCCTCAGATCCATATCGTCTGTTTTTATTGCCTCATCAGTATGAGCAAAGGTAGAGTATGAAGAACACGTTTAATGTTATAGCAACTGCTGCAAGCCCATCAGGCAGTGTGAGATAAAGGGACTCATAAACATATATATTGTAATTGAAGAGGCCGATGCGTCAGGCAGCAGTTTTCCAATACGCATCAACAGGTACAAGAGACATTGATAAGCGGCTAACAAGGCAGTTATATCAGATGCAACATGACACACCAATTTGCTCTTCTGCACATGAAAGTAAACAGGCGGATAAATCGATTTGACAAACTGCGCATTAACAAACAGCGGAGTCCTTTCACGTATCGTACGTAAAGGAGATTCATGCAAGCATTACGGATAACTTATGAACGGAGATGTTGCTTAGCGTTTCGAATAAAACATTTTATAGAAAAATCCTTATGGGACGACATTGTTTTTGCAAAGTTTTCTCTCTCATGTTTTCAGCTTTTCTTCAAAAAAAAAAAAAAATAAAACCAGCTAAAGGTTTGTTTTTTCATTAACCTAAGGACATTTTATCGCAGATCTCCTACCCGTTCTTGCGTTATTTATACCAATCATGGCATGCGTTAGAAATCAATAGCAAAGTTGGTAGTAGCTATAAAGTGGATGGAATGTGCAGTCAACAGCTACGATTATAATCAATATGCCATATTAATCCAGTTCTCATGCAGATTGCCATGTGCTTGATACGAAAAGTAACAAGAATTACATGTCTTAATTTTTGCCGACGGGATTAGTCGAGGATAGGTAACCCGCTGATGTATGACAATGTCTGTGAACTTTAAGTACTGAACTTCTTCCAATTTTTGGTAATATATAGCTTGGTTTTAGCGGCCACGAAAGACTCTTATTGAACCAGATTATGACATGATGCACTGTCAAGCAATTGATTCCCAAATATCACCTGAAGGATGTAATCTTTGGTCAAAAGAAAAATCCCTGCACGACGTTGATACATGACACCTAGCAAGATAGAACGAATGAGTAGATATTCATGAATCTTACAGCCTGTGTATCTGCAAATAGTCTTGACTATAGTGCTATTTCATGTTAAGAGCATCACCTGCTCCGCCTTTATCACCAGCTGAGTGACTTATTTAGATCTAACATATTCTACGTCGTACTTTGATAGCCCTAAATGATGCATACGGTTTTTCAATGTTGTTCGTTGATATGAAAATAAAGTTAGTGTCGCGTATACATGTCTGCAGAATACTCTGTTGTGCCTGACATCCAAGATAGGCCGCTATTTATGACAAACCATGAACGAAGTCGTCATAGAGACATTGTTCAACCATAGTCCGCATGATAAACTAAACAGATTTCATCAGGTATCGTTGTTAATTGGTTGCAATGACTAAGTTGTGACATCAAATAAGCGATATGACTTTGTCGAATTGGTAACATAGTATGGTTAATCGTTTTCATCATCAATGCTTTTATGTCAAGAATCTGCATGCGAATTAAACTAATCTACGACTGACCATTTTTCTGCACCATGAGCTAATCACACGAACTGACCGAAACTCAGCTTGTTGGTCTGATTGATCCACAGCAATACCACTTGCAGTCTTATATTTATTTGATTCACTTTGCGTCGACCGGGTTTGGGATGTATCTAATCAATCGCTTGACTCCGCCGATAGATAATACCAGGATAGGAACATATGGAGTCACTGATATGCTCCAATATGCAATACGGGAATAATACATTGGTCACGTACTAGCTGACTAGCATGAAACGTAGACGAATGCTCGTCGAACTGATGATGGCGAGGAGGCAAATGATCTGCATATTGAAGTAGCAGTTACACCTTTGACCTGATCGCTGTAACCCTCGTTCACACAAAGCTTACTGAACAATAGATGCATCAGACATCGACAGTTTGCTTAGCCATCGACCTCGGATTCACTCTAAACCATCAGCATTTCACACAGCGCACAATTGATTTATGAGCGATCGACTCATCATACAACAATCCTGTAGTTTCCTGACCCATCACCCCACTTCGACCCCCTACTTCATTCCAGTTTAGAAGCATAGCCGTGTCATCTTGACAATAACCCCCTCATGTACTGCTGTCCTCTAATATGTCGAACTGAAATCACGGAATCGCTGCAGAACTAATAGAGACAGTCGTCAAGAAGTGGTTTGTGGTGTATTGCCATAGATGCTTTCGGCAACGCTTGTGAGACATATTTAGATCATACACCATAACCACGTGAGATAGAGAGAGAGAGAGAGAGAGAGAGAGAGAGAGAGAGAGAGAGAAAGCATGCGTATGCGTCTATATGTGCCATTTGTGTAATTCTCTGCTGCCACTAGCAAGAATAAATTTAAACAAACCGTATTAACGATATTGTAACAATGCTCTGTTGCTACTAGCAAGATTAAATTTAAACAAACATTATAAACGATATTATGACCATATTTACATTCCGAACATTACACTTATATAAGCCCAATTTCAAGCTTCATCATAATAGTTGCTAATACAGCAATATAAAAGTCCTGACCATTATTTATTTGCAAATACAGTCCGCTCTATATGTTATCTCTGGATAGGTTATTTTCTAATAGCGAGACGAAATCAGTTGGCTGCGATCTGTAAACATATATCTTATTGTTATTCGCCTTTTGCAAGGTAAGCCATCAATCTAGGGTTAAATTTATTGGCAATGACAGCTTCAATGCCTGAGTTATAAAGCAGATTGAAAGTCACAATTTTGTATTTTTAGCTTTGTAAATGTTTAGAGTGGGTTTTAGCATTTGCTTTTGAGTAGGGATTAGCTGAAAGGTAAGGTAAATATAGTGTATAGCGGGACACCAGCTCTAGTGTGTTTATATGGCGCCGCGCGGATGTAGGGAGTGGCCTCAGCGTGGATAATTGGTTAACAGCCATTGTTTGCTGCCCTTTAAGCTCATCACCTGTGATGGTTGCTGGCGGTTGATGCTGGTTCCCATGAACCGTGCATAAAAACTCCATGCCTGACAGCATATGGTATTGGTTCATAAGTGAGGCAATAAGCCAGTTAGTTTATATTATGCATGTTACAATCCAAATGGCCCATGGTCTCTGGCACTGCTGAACAAGATCGCAGAAGCAAAACATTATGGGATACGCACGCTACATGTTTGATTAATGTAAGGACGAAATGTATTTGCTCAATGCAATAAACGCTCAAAATCAATATGTCAAGAAGGGACTGAAACCCCAAATGGTGTGTATGCCCCCCCACACAATATACACCGACACAAATTATATATTTACCAAAAATACGCAATGTAAAAAACAGTAACACAAATACACCTCGTTGTGACAAGCATCGCACAAGCACATTAAGAATCAAAAATAAATGTTTAGAAAGAAACATGAACAATGTGTAAAACAACATTCGCCTGAATGCATTCATGAGGTACACATATTTCTGATTATATCGAATTATAATATACACCTGTGGTTTTGCTTAGAAAAATATGTTTTGCATTGTAAGATATTCAAAGATATTGAAATATATTTGTTATTACTTAAGGCGTATGGATTCAATGACTATGTATAGGAAACATGTAGGTCGGATTTTAGGGCACGATTACCTTATGGTAGAATGCCATGTGGGTATTTGTACATAAATATTGCAGAATAAGCATTATTGATATCTTTTAGTTTCATTACCCTGGAAGCTATGAAAACATATTCTGAAGTGATCGCCTATGAACATTAGGTGCAGATTTTAGGATGTTCAATAGGTATACAAAAGAAGCTGGACAATTTTGAAGCAGACAAGTCACCCAAAAAGATATTGCAATAATTTAAATCGTGTAGTAAGAACATATAGTAATGTTTTAGCAGCAAAGTACATGACGTTGTCTAACAATTAGTCCAGTGGAGTTCGATGTTGTTTTCCATGTATTCTATGTGATTTTATATTATATTGTAGTCGATTTCTACCCTGTGAAATTTTTTGCAGTCCACTCTTTGTATAATATCATCATTGGTTTTTACTTCATTATGTACTTGTACATGTATGTGATTTAGTAATATATGATGACAGTTGATTTGCAAAAATTCAGTTATCAATCTTCACAAGCTTATAATTCATAATGCATATGTTTACATGAATATCTTCCCCAGATATTTATCATTTGAATCATCAGCAAAACGAATGAGTCTTACTGAGTCAGATATCAATTGAAAATGCAATTGGACCCGGTAGTGATCCTTAAGGAACCCCACGAAACTCTATCATCATATCTAACATGGGGTCGGTCTGCTGAAGAATGTTCAAACCGCACCAGGGCTGCTCATTGAAAAGCGTAATGATGTATCTTATTCAACAGAATGTCACGATTAAGTGTCAAATGCCTTGAACAAATCCATTTGCACACAAAGTACACTTTATGTTCGAGTGACATTTAGTAGAGCATAGTTAGAGGAGTGTTTTTTCTGTGTTGTTGATCAAATGTGATACTTTTCAAGGTATTTACAAACTCTATTATACATCACACGCTAATAATAAATGTCATAACAGTGGCAGGACCAAAATAGGTTCGTAGTTAGAGAATACGTTTTTGTTGCCTGCCCTGTAAATGGATGTCTTTAATCTATCTGGGTAAAAACCGAAATCGGGCGAATGATTTCGTTTTCAATCCCATCGATACAATCACTTCCGTCTTTGAGTCCGCATATAATATCACACAATTCCTTTCCATTAACAGACCCGAGATGCAGTTGACATATAATCTCCCAATGCGTTCGTGGGATCAGAGGTGATTGTGATTTTTTTGCAGATAATGAGGGAGCCATGTTCGTAAAATATGAGTTAAACTGGCTAACTATTTCCCGTTTCTCACTACTTTCTATGTCGTTAACTATATTTTAATGTTGTAAATCACTTTTTATAACCGTTGCCGAGTTTATTATAAATCATGGACCAAGTTAGTTTCAAATTAGTCTTGTTTTCCTGCATAAGCGCGTATATACGTCCGCTCAGTCACTTGGAGCCGATGGGTTTGTTTATTGTATATTTTGTACAAGTGTGTATATGAGTTATCTGTCGTTAACATGCATTCAGTTATCGATGGCTTGTGTTTATCGGGTATCTTTCTAGTAACATATTTTTCATAAAACTCATTAGTAGGAGCATGGTGTTTCATATCAATAAGATTTATATTTGAATCTCCCATCAAATATCAAATGTATTCTATCAGGAGAGGTATAGCGAACGCCTGAAGCAAATATTCCGAGCACGGTTATCAGGTAACGACGTAAGAAACCACAAGTGTGACAATGATGGCCAGATACTCAATATTTAGGCTGGCTCATTCTAATCCATAACTCGGTACAAGCTGTGCTATATAGATTCAGCTGCTCACCAATGATACTTATTTACTTAGCGCCCTTAAAGCCGCCCTCCAATAGCTGTTCAAATGAGGAATATTTTGTAGGTTCCAGCATCGCCTAATATGTCATGCCGTTGCTATTGCAATAGATAAAGTTACTCCAATACATCTAGTTTCCAAGAGGAACTGCACTAGTTTGTGGTAATGTTGGAGTGACACTGGTAACCCAACTCATTGCAATGATGTAAAACCGTATTAGATCACATCCTTTGACATTTCTTGAAGTAGATGTAAGCCACGTTTGTACTCAAGTTCTTACATTGATTTTTAAAGCAAATACTACAAAGCAAAACATCTAGACTTACCGTATACGTATGTCTAACAAGAGGTGTACAACTTATGCCGACGTCAAACGAGACTTACAGGCTCTTTACGGACAGTCTACGGGCCTTGTTAGGGCCAAAAGGCAGTAGTGCAGGGCCCTAGTTAGGCCCGCACGGTTTTCTTACAGGTTCTCTATGGGCCCTTAAAGGGAAAGTATTTGTTATTTCGACCTTGTAGCTAGATCCCTATAAAGAACCCACAGATCACCCAGAAAGCGTGGGACCACAACTTTGTACGGAGGATGATTTCTTATGGGCTTCCAAGGGACAACAGCCCCGTACGGCCCTCAATGCATGTGACCACAACTTTGTACATGGGATGATTCCTAAAGGGCTTCCTACGGGTCTCAGCCTCGTACGCCCTTTAAGGCATGTAACAACTACTTCGTATAGGGGATGGTTCCTTACGTGCTTTTCTATTGCCCCATACTGCTCTCTAGGCCGTGCATGTGACTTAGGCATAAAGTGAGCTAACATCACGAATATAGTGGGGTCAGTTTCAACGATGATGTGGTGGATTACATGCAGATAACGAGGGACACGTATCTGTCTGGCCGCCCATATATTAGATCGCCATCCTGATTGTGACTTATTTTGATCACCCCCCCCCCCCCCCACGCAGCATCGTAGCACTGTGATATATTACATTTTGCAATAAATTCATCGCTGCTTAATGCCGATGGCCAGTAAGCTTCGTTCGAGTCGGGCTAGCCAGTTGCTTAGCTGTATAGCTATAGGTCCTAGTATTAACTAAATGTATTAAATGGATATATGTCCCATATCTTCTAATTGTGCACCGTAAATACTGCATCACGCATGTATACGAAACATGAATGACATGTCAGCAGAAGGTTTGAATGGATACCAAGAGATGTCGAAAAAACCTTATTCAGGCATGTATGTCTGACAGATGAAGGTAAGCATAATGACATTCGAAAATATTCGCCGCGTGTCATGCTGCCCTTATAGTATTCTCGTGGAAAACTAAAGGCTCATTTCCTGCTTAGTTTTCTTGCATCATGCGATGCATTGCGCATTGCAAAAATGTCGAAATATGCCTCGTCTAGTGAGCTATAGTTTACGGCCTCATTTGCATCAGCGCCATGTGGGCCTGCTGCACGCATTTGATAGTATTGTTTGGTGCAGTCTCGTGGGCTTTGAATTGTTGAACCCTATGGGCTATGATTGCGCTGTCATACTGATGGCAAATAGCAGCATATGTGTATAGGTTTCCTGTGTCAGTCCCTTGATACAATCGATGCGTTAGTTGCCTGTCTCGTCAACATTTCTATGAAATCGGTTTGCCTGGGGCCGTGTGATGTGACGGTTACAAAATATGATTCGAGGAATCCTAATTGCGTTAGCTAATGTCTGTCTGAATGTATCAGGTCGAATGTTAGAGGTAACGACAATGCTAATGATTCAAACATCGCTCCTATAGCCTCCCGTTAAGCCTAATTGTTAGTTATAATAACTAAACTCTAGAAATAACCATGACCCATTTCGAAAACCTATTTGCTTTAACTAATTTAAAAGTTAAGTTCGCAACTATCCACGTGATTATTCTTGTACTTTTAATGAAGGTATTCACAGTTGAGTGGTATTCTGATGCATACAATGCACCAATGATAAAATAGGATGCATACGTAATTAATTATTTCCAACAAAGTAAGTCTTCAAACCATGCCCTATGGCGTCACCAACGAAAGTAAGTCTTAAACTATGCCCTATGACGTCACCAACAAAGGAGAGTTCGCCCCGGGTCAGCGCCCCCAACCACCCTGCTGAGGCATCCGTTGAGGACGAAACTTTACCAACTCAGATCGCCGACCCTACCCCAGTTACTTACAAGATACTGGAGAAAGACATCATTTACGAAATACCGCTACAGATAATTGCGCAATTGAAATACTTGAAATATATGTGTTTGACTAGGAAGGTAAAGCAACGTTTTCCTAGATAATAGAATGATGCAATATGCAAAGCTGCTGCTTTGATACCTAAGTACAATCTGCCACAACATTTGCCAAATACGAAGCATGGACATATTGATGTAATCTTATGGTTGCACAAGCAAGCAATTTATACATGCGCACTGGTGGTTAGGAGCCTCTGATATTGATTATTCTGGCTAAATTAACTAAAGTAGAATCATTACAATTTTTACATACGAACTAGTGGTTAGGAGCTTCTGGTATCGATTATTTTTGCTAAATTAAATAAAGTAGAATAATTACATAGTGTTATCGTTGTATAAGGTTTTCTGGCGATTGAAGGCGACCACCAATCACAATGCTCTGCAAGAGGCGATGAAAAGACAGTGATCTCATTATTTATGCGATGGGAAAGCAAAACAAGGAACGGGCTTCGTTTTCTTGCAGATTGAAATGAGCCAAAATTGCCCACCCCAGGTCGCTTTGATTATCTCCCATTTTTCCCACCATCAGTTATTTGACACCATCTTCTGTCATTAGTTTATTGAGAGTCCAGTCATTGCAAGCGTCGCAAACCGTGAGTTAGTTCCCATCACAGATTAGAGCTGCTTAATGACTTCCATATTCCATGGGTATTGTGCCTTGGTTTTTTCAACTAGGCCAATCTGCACAATTAATCAGTTTTTATGCGCCATATACAGCCTATGGTTGTCGATTATCGGATTGGAGTGGAAGTGTGCGGCAAGCACACGAATATAAGCCATTGCAATTTGCCAAACTTAGCGAAATGCTAATCCAAATACTTTCATGACTACAGAAGACAGCAATTAGGGATTGGCAAAAATCTTAATACATTTTTGTGCGATTCGATTAATACACCTTTACCCGCTTTACACATATATGTTAGTGGGTACGTTACCAACATGCTGTTTTTTGTCTCATATTCTTTTCAATGTTGGCATGTTTTAGCATCAGTTATTCCATATATCCTAATCCTGCTGATATATCGATTAACCACATCTATCTCCATCCTTGTCATAGCTGGGTTTATTAAAGCAATGCAGGCTGAGACCGGCTGTTGATACACCAGACCACGTAGGTGTCATTATACTGCCGTTTAGTCTCCATAAATGGGGGCATGATAGCATTGCTAGAGATTCAAGGATATGGTCTTGGGTGGAAATGAAACCACAGAGCTACGCCATTTTCATAATTAATCACGGGAATGATTGATTGGTCCGTGTTCCAAAATTAATGCCATTGGACCAAGACAAGAATATTCTGGCAATAAAACCTAATTGATTAATGTAAGTTAATCATTCGGAAACTGGTTGAACAGCGACTCAGAATACATCTTTCTGTGTTGCTTCTCAATTAAATATTTTCGCAATTATATATTCTGCAGACACGTTTACTTGTGCCGAAATTCCTGCGATGTAGAACAACACAAATTTAAAAACCTACGATCAAAAACCATGATTTAGTCAGGTAAGAGTGCTAGTAATCTTACAGAAAGAAAGCCAGAAGGTCGGTCGACAAGTTAAAGGCGTCTGGCAATGGCGTTCCATTATTCCACAGATTATTACGCGACAAACAGGCAACTGAAATTTACTTGTGTCTTTGTTCTAGCTTCAAGTAATGAATCAAAGTCACACTTGATTCATTCTTTGGACCCGCAGCTAATTTAATTTTCCACAAAATATTTGGGAACTCATTGCTTGTATCCTACTAAGATCGCATTCAATCTTAAGATGATTACGATATTAAACCAATATTGTTGGAACCATGCCAAACACTTAGAAAATATAATATTTTCTATTTTCGCTCTACCCATGCGGGATAATGCTACTTTTGTCGTATTTGCCATCGCTATATTAGCTTCCGTGCTGAGACAGACTTCTCTACCGCTTGCCTAATTATTTACACACATACACATACACGCACACTCACACACACAGACAAGCGCGAATACACACGCACCCATACATACAAATACATACACACGCACATACGCAAACATATATACATATAACATATAAAATATATACACAAATATAATTATATCTAATTATGTATATACATATATATATATTATATATTTGTATATACATATACATATATATATAAATATATATACATATATTTACATAGATATATACATAGATATACATATATTTACACATATATATATAGATATATAGAAAAATATATATAGGGATAGGAGGATTATATAAGGACAATAACCACACAGAGATAGATTTAAGTTTATATATATATAGATTTACATATATAGATACATATAAACATATAAATATATACACAAAGAGAATGAGAGGATTTAATTATGTATATACCAGATATATATATATATATTATAGAGGGGTATATACATATATATACGTATATATAAATATATATACATATATTTACATATATTTATACTTATATATACTTGCATATATATAGAAACATATATCTATATATAATTATATATATATATATAAATATATGTTTATATATATATTTATATATATATATTTATATATATAGAAATAATATATATATATATATATATATATCTCTATATATATATATATATATATCTATATATATATATATATATATATATATATCTCTATATATATATATATATATATATATATATTATATACATAGGCATCGAAAGGCAAAACTGCCCTTAGCGATATGATGATTGACGCCGTCGCTGTGCCCTGATGTGTTCATTAAGTCTCCTGTTAATAAAGAATTATCAAAGGGTAGGTTGCTTTAAAAGCTTTGGTGGTATTCTAACGGTATGGGACATATGCATTTAAGACTGTTCAATGATATTTCAGGTTTCTGAAACGAAAGACACAAGAGGCACATTGGCCTAAGTATTAGCTAATGCGAGCAGCCACGTTTGATGCTATGAAATAGATTGCGAATGCTTCCGGATGGTTATATCTTGTTGGACAGTGGTATTCACTGTGAACTACATTTGTATAATTATCACTTGGTCTGCGAAACGAGCCATAGCATAGTAATATGTGTTGTAAGATTCTGGTAAATAAAGTCGCCATCAATGACATGTAAACAGTAATTATAAACGGACGAGTATACACCCCACCCCCCTCTCCACTGTTTTTACCGACAAGAGCAAGAGGTTTAACCCTTGCAAACCAATAATACGGTTTGTTTCTATGTTTGGTCAATAAATACTACGCCCTTTATACTCAGTCATTCATAACCGCGATTGCGTATCATATCTTGACGCTAAAGTTAAATATAGGCTTTACCAGTACAGCAACACCAAAGTTGTCTATGGTGCCTAGCAATATATGGTTATTGTAAGGTAAGAATAGGGTTGAATAGCAAAAACAGCACTAGTGTGTTATATGGTGCCTAGCAATAATGATTAGGGGACGTCAAGCAAGGAGTTTAACGGCGCTCCAGCACCAGCTTGTTTTATTGTGCGTAGCAATATTGGTTATGGTAAGGTTAGTATATGGTTAAACGCACCCCAAAACCGGCATTTTGTCTGGTGCCTCGGAACAAAAGTTACAGTACGGTTACTATAGGGCTTAACGGCACCCCAACACAACTGTTTTATATAGCGCAAAGCTATAACAGCTATGAGTGCTACAGAGTTTCATCTGGCGTAGTATATTAAATGGCCGAAGGGCTTGTCAGTTCGGTATGGAGTATAACACCTGAACGACCTCTCTATGTATCCCAACCATTCACATTTAGGCTAATTAGATTATTACACAAGATTGTATGGCTTATAACAGACATGTTACACAATTCTCTGCCAAATAGTCATTAAATATCAGCGGAGCAAGGTGATTTAACGGGAATTGGTAGTTATGGCACATATTTGCCTGTAAATATAAGCAACGCTCATTGTTGTTGTTCGCATGTTTAATGAAGTGCAATAAAGCAATAAAATCAATCATTTTCTTACTTATCCTGATCTTTGTGAATTATATCCAAAACATAATTTGCAGCATCTGTGACCCTGATTTCCTTGCGAGGCCCATTAGTTTATGCCAGTCGTAAATCTTTTTTTGCCGTCATATTGATTGAAGTAGGTCTAAACATGATCACCATCAGACCAGTTGTAATATGGATACTTTCTAAACCAGAAGGTAAAAATTATTGATATTTGAAAGATAAAGTGCAATGTCTATGGAGTTTAATACCAAGAGGTTGTATAACGCCTGAATATGTCATGTCTTGTTTTAATCATAACGTTCACTGGAGATAGGTTGATAAAACGTAATCTGGACCCATCGGACGGTTTTGTCATGTCATTGTACCATGTAACCCATTTTGTAATACCAGGAACCAGGAATGTAAGTTTTTTGAATCTAGCATGTTATAGTATTGATATATCAACTTGGGCGGTTAACTTATTTGTTGTTGTTGTTGTTATCACAAGGTGGCCCAATTTTTTTTGTAATTTTGTTAACAGTCAAAACCGTCGTCGTCGTCTTCGTCATCCCGTTGCTGTGAGCGATAATGCAAGAAATAAACATACCTTATGACGAGTCTAGAATCCTGGTTATCTGAAGTTTACTTATAGTTAACACCTCGGGTGTTACAGGCTGTATGGTAATCTGAACGTGCTATGCTTGTTCTGGACTTCTACGTTTCTTGTCGTGTTAACACACTTCATGGTCTTTATCGAATTTAATAATTGTAGCAGAATATTCTTACCGCAGGAATATTTTTTATTGTCATTCCTATTAAGTCTGTAAAGGTCCACACACGGCACAAAAGTTTTTTTATATCCGATGTCTGAATAAAGTTCCGTTACGGATTAAAATCAAAACTATTTCTCTTTGTTACAGCACAGATTGTTATCTTTTATCCCTGATCGTCTGTATGTAACAGAATACGAATTGGTGTGTTTGCTACGTTGCATCTTATATATCCACCTTAGTTTGCACCCTTCATTGGTTCTTGTGCACGCTGATGCATAATAAGGACAACTGCTGATTGACGCACTTGCCTTTTTGCATCACTATCTCTTTATCTCTCTTATGTTTCTTTTGGTTCTGAAACCTCAACGTGTCCCGCTGTTCTGATAAAGACGTTTCGTCTGGAAGATCAAATAAACGTTGAAAGGTAAATTATTAAAACAAAGGGAATAGTTTATGATCACCAGACAATTCAATTCACATCCATTACCATGTTATACCGTTGGGATTGACGACCAAGTCAAAGAGACCATTTAGTGCGTGGGTGCTTATAATATGATGTTTGGTGGAATATGTATATTTCCTGTAATTGAGAATAACTTTTGTGATCATATATATGCCCATCATCATGTATAGCTACATTAAAAATTCGTGATATAATCGGCTTCCATCGTCAACCATTGAAGTTCAGACCCTATAATATTGGTGTACATAATTGCCTGAAAATACAACAAACGCTGGCTGTCGCTGTTTGCCCATGAAATCAATATCATCGTGATCGATGTGGGTTTCACCCAGAACATAATGTGCAACACCTATATATCGCTCTTCAACAGGCTGACCTTTCAATCCTCGCCACGTTTTTCGGGGTCTAGTTCTCTTAACTCAGTGAATGACATTTTTCAACTTTGTCTGACAGTCATATTGATTAAAATACGTCGTTACATGATCAGCAATAAATCAGTTTTAACATGGATGTCTACTAAACCTACTGACATAAATTACAGACAATTTAAACATATAATGAAATATCCTTGGGCTTTAATACCGAGAGGCT
This sequence comes from Urechis unicinctus, assembly GCA_034190875.2. Classification (NCBI taxonomy): domain Eukaryota; kingdom Metazoa; phylum Annelida; class Polychaeta; order Xenopneusta; family Urechidae; genus Urechis; species Urechis unicinctus. Next base: position 60,055,328 of record CM067342.1, read on the forward strand.
CAAGGTTCATCCAGAGGAATAGTGCTTGATATTGACTTCTACATGTCGCTTTGCGAAATTGATAATAAACACCATGGTCGTTGTCAGACTGGTTATGAAGAAATACATTAATATCACAGAGATTATTTTTATCTACATAGCCATCCCATTTGTGAACGACATCACACAGCTCAACAGCTTATTATATCAGGTGGCTGGATTTACCCCTCTTCTTCCCAAACCCTGCGGGCTGATTCTTACGAAGTCAGTAGACTTCTCTGAGACAAGCTACTTAAAATCCTACGCTAATAGCCGTTCCAATTAGTCAATCTATGTTGATTAGTTCCGTTCCTGCCTGCTACACGACTCATAGCTGGACCTCGCGCCGACAAACTTGGCATTTTCAAAGAGAACCATTGTTTTCGCATATGCCAAGCGCGCATAATAGCGCCATGGTAGACAGCAGAATCAACATGACATTGGTGGAAAGTTTTCGCCTTGAAAGCCTTGCAGTAATATACAGCAACACGCCGAAAGCGACCACAAGTATTGAGTAATTAAGTGATGTTGTAACCCCCAGTTGAATGCACTGTAAGATTAACTGTAATTGAAGCGTTTAATTGACAGTATCATATTGATTGCATTAGGAATGCAGGACAGGCTTATTCGTTATCGTTACCGATTCAATCACACCGTTAATGAAGCTACTCTCACCACCTTATTTCGTATGTTTGTGTATCCTTACCTTTATTATTGTGATATTACAACAAAGAATACACATCAGCGAACAACACAAACAGGACTATGCTATATGCACACTACAAAGATTACACTGCTGTGACATACTGTTATATTCATATCGGCTGCATTCATACACTGTCTGTGCTTTGTCACCCATTTTCGTCTTCCGGCAGCAAGCAGCTTGCTTTATGCGCAAAACAAAACGCAAATGTGCCCTCAGATCCATATCGTCCATTTGTATTGCCTCATCAGTAAGAGCAAAGGTAGAGTAAGAAGAACACGTTTAATGTAATAGCAACTCCTGCAAGCCTATTAGGCAGTGTGAGATAAGGGACTCATAAACAGATATATTGTAATGCTAGAGGCAGATGCGTCAGTCAGAAGTCTTCCTAATACGCGTCAACATGTACAATAGACATTGATAAGCGGCTAATAGGTAGTTATATCAGATGCAACATGACATACCAATTTGATTTTCTGCACATGAAAGTAAACAGGCGGATAAATCAACTTGAAAAACTGCGCATTAATAAATAGCGGAATCGTTTCACATTCATGTAAACATTTACTTATGAACGCGGATATGGCTTAACGTGACGAATAGAACATTTGATAGAAATATGCTTATGTGACGACAAAGCTTTTGAAAGGTTTTTTTTTCTGTCATGTTTTCAGCTTTTCTTCAAAATGTAATAAAACCAGCTAAAGATTCTTTTTTTCATTAATCTAAGGACATTTATAGCCGATGTTTCTATCAAATATATGTACATTCAAGTCCATCATAATGCCTTTACCATTTCTTTAGGACACATAAATCTGATTTTATGCGATAAGTACCATAACAACATGGCATGCGTTAAGAATCAATAACAAAGTTGTTAGATAGTTGCTAAAAAGTTGGTAGAATGTGTAGTTAGCATCTGCGATTATAATAAATATGCTATATTAATACAGTTCTCATGCAGATGAACGAAGAATGCAAAACAGCATGGTATCCACTTGACACTAGCCCTGCGAATGGCTGCGTCATTTTTATAGGAATGTAATCACTAAAGCTTTATAACAAAGCAGAAGCTGCTCAATCAATGCTTTCCACTAGAGTGGCGTCAATATCCGGTGTAACAAATTTGATTACTTTTAGTGCCATGTGCTTGTTCCAGCATAGTAATAAGAATTACATCTCTCAATATTTGCCGACAGGATTTGTCGAGGATAGGTAACTTGCCAATGTATGTCAATAGGATTGAACTTCAAATACGGAACTACTTAAAATTTCTGGAAATATATAGCTTGGTTTCAGCAGTCACCAACACATAATTTTGAACCAGATAATGACAGGATGCACTGTCAAACAAAATTAGTACCCAAATATCTGTAATATGTAATTGTTGGTCAAAAGAACAAATACTGCATGACGTTGATGCATGACACCGAGCGATATCAAACGAATGAATCTTAAAGCCTGTGCATCTGAAAATATTCTTGACTATAATGATATTTCACGGTTCAGAGCATCACCTGCTCCGCCGTTATCATCTGCAGAGTGACTTTGATCTTCACCTATTTACTGCACTGCCGCCATGCGAGGCAGCTCGCTGCTGGCTTTTTTTGTTTTTGACGTAGTTTTTCAGTCGCTCATTCATCTGCAAGTTCGCTCAGCTCGTGAATTGAATGTTTCATACAACAGGCGCTGGGGCTAAACAGTTATGATTTAACACCAAGCCCCCATACAGAAGCCTTAAACTTGATACTGCTGCATGATTGATGGTAGCCTCCTAATGGTAAACACTCTGACGACTTTCAATCACGGGTCAGTTTAGGCCTGTTGAACTGATGATGGCGCGGAAGCGAATGACCTGCAAAACCTTTGGCAGGCCGGATCGTTGCAACCCTCGTTCACACAAAGCTTACTGAAACAAGAGTTGCATCAAACATCGACACTTCCCTTAGCCACTGCTGTCCTCTATGATGTCGAACTAAAATCACGGAATCGCTGCCGAACTAATAGAGATAGTCGCCAACACGTGGTCTGTGATGTATAGCCAAAGATGTTTTCGTCAACGCTTTTGAGATATATTTAGATCAAACACCATGACCTTAGGCTTTTGGCCCTTGCACTATTCAGCCGTTCAACCAGAGCAAGCGGTTCAACCAAGTCATTTAACCAACCTTGAATCAGGAAAATAGTGGCTACACAAATGAGTCGCTTGGATGGCGTTATCGTTGATGAAGTTCATCATAGGTAAGTACCTGGCTTCGGGCTGAAGCGTTACCACTAATAGAAATATGCCAATATTTCAGATGACAGAACATATAGATTGTATCTCTATTGAGCGAAACATTGACAAAGAGGGAACGCTGTGTTTTGTTCTGTTTATGTAAGGCATCACGAACAATTTTCCTACAATAGTTTGAGAGAGAGCATGCGCATGCGTCTGTATGTGCGATTGGGGTAATGCTCTGCTGCCACTAGCAAGAACAAATTCATACAAACATTATTTACGATATTATAACAATGCTCTGCAGCCAATAGCAAGAACATATAAGCAAACATTATTAACGATGTTATAACAATGATCTGCTACCACTTGCAAGAACACATTTAATCAAACATTATCTACGTTGTTATAACCATATATACATTCCGAACTTTGCAATTATACATGTCGAATTTCAAGCTTCATCATAATAAGTTGCCAATGCAGCATGAACATTGACTCAAGGCAGATTCTAATATAAAAGTCCTGACAATTATTCAATTGGGGATATAGTCAGCTCTATGTATATTTTTTCTCTGGATAGGGTACACATCAATAGCGGGACGAAAACAGATGGCTACGATCTGTAAACATATTTCGTACTGTTATTCGCCTTTCGCAAGGTTAGCCATCAATATAGGGTTGCAATAATTGGCAATGACAGCTTGAATGCCTGATTTATAAAGCATATTGAACAATCAATTCGTTTTGCAGTCATATATGTTTATTGTTTACGTTGTCAATGTTCAGAGTGGGTTTTATCATTTGCTTTTGTGTAGAGATACGCTGAAAGGTAAGGTAAATATAGTGTTTAGCGGCACACCAACTCTAGTGTGTTTATATGGTCCCTATCGGTTTAGCTGAAGTACATGAATGAATGTAGGGTGTGGCCTTTGTGTTAATAATTTGTTAACAGCCATTGATAGCTCAACCATGTTTGCTGCCATTACGCTCATCACCCGTGATGGTTGCTGGAGGTTGATGCTGATTCCCATGCACCGTACATGACACTCCATGACTGGCAACATATGGTATTTACTGATAAGCGCGGCAATAAGCCCGTTAGTTTTGTATTTAGCACATTACAATCAAAATGGCCCTTGGTCTAGGGTACTCATTAACAGGGTCGACGACGAAAAACATTATGGGATGTGCAGGCTATATGTTTGATTAATGTTTGGATGAAATGTACTTGTTAAATGCAATATACGCTCAAAATCAATCAGTCAACAAGGGACTGCAACCCCGAACGGTGTGTTTGTCCCCACATACAATATAAACCGATACTAATTCTTTATTTGCAAAATAATATGCAATATAAAAAACAGTAACATTAATACCTTTCGTTGTGACAGGCATCGCATGCGCATATTGAAAATAAACAAGAACAATGTTCGCCTGAATGCATTCATGAGATAATCATAATTTTGATTTCATCGAAGTATAATATAAATAGGTAGTTTTGCATTGTACAATTTGTTTTGCATTGTGAAATATCTAAAGATTAGGGAATGGTTTGGTACTACTTTAGACATATGAATTCAATGACTTTGTATGGGAATCATGTAGGTCCGATTGTAGGGCACATTTCCTTTATGGTAGAATACCTTGTGGATATTTGTAATATTGCAGAATGAGCATTATTGATATATTTTAGTTTCATTACACTGGAAGCTACGAACAATAGGTACAGCTGTTATGAAGTTCTATTTGTATACAAAAGAAGCTGGATAATTTTGAGTAGACAAGCCACCCAACATTATATTGCAAAAGTTTTAATAATGTAGTTTGAACATATAGTAATGTTTTAGTAAAGAAGCACATGACGGTGTCCATCAATTAGTCCTTTGGAGTTACATATTGGTTTCTATATATTCTATGTGATGTTTACATTTTTACTTCTCATCGATTTGTACCCCGGGGAATTTTGTGCAGTCCATTCTTTGAATGATATCATCGTTAATTTGTATTCGTTGTGTACTTGTATATGTTTGGAACTTAGTATCATAGTGTGTGTTTTTGTTATATGTAATGACAGTTGATTTACGTTAAGTCAGTAATTAATCTTCACAAGTTTATAATTCATAATGCATATGTTTACATCAATATCTTAAACAGATATATCGACATTTGAACCATCAGCAAATAGAATGAATTTTACTGAGTCAGATACTTTATGTAAATCATTGGTATCAATTGAAAATATAATTAAACCCGGTACTGATCCTTAAGGATCCCAACGAAACTATTTCCTTATATTTAACAATTTGGGGTCGGTCTGCTAAATGATGTTTCATCCTTACAAGGGCTAGGGTTCCTTGAATACCGTAATTATGTATCTTAGAACAGTGGTAGGACCGAAATAGGTCCGAAGTTGAATAATACGTTTTTGTTGCCTGCCGTGTAAATGGGTTTCTTTAATCTGTCTGGGAAAATACCGAAAACGGACGAATGATTTGTTTTTTAATTCCATCGATACCGGCACGTACGTCTTTGAGGCCAGATATTATATTATGCAATTCCTTTTCATTAACCAGCGCGGGGTGGATTTGGCTTATCATCTCCAAAAGCGCTCGTAGGATCAGAGGTGATTTTGATTTTTGCAGATAATGAGGGAGCCATGTTCGTAAAACATGAGTTAAACTGGCTAACTATTTACCGTTTCTCACTATTTTCTATGTCGTTGACAATAGTATAATCTTGTAAATTGCTTTTATTTCCGTTGCCTAGTTTATTACTGAAGTGTTTCAAATTAATCTTGTTTTCTTCTACATTAACGCTTATATACGTCCGCTCCGTCACTCGGAACAAATGGGTTACTTCATTGTATATTCTGTATACCGTTTCTCTGTTATAAAATATGTGTTAATCAAAAGTGTGTATATCTGTATTTATTTGTCCTTAACATGCATTCAGATATACCCGGGTCTTGTTTAGCAGTTATCTTTCTAGTCATTATTGTAATACTCTACTCACAACATTTGTTCAATATATCAGCAAAAATGTCTTCTGCTTGGTTTTCAAACAAACCACACAGGTTGGTGCAACAACAAGGTATTGTAAAGACGATAAAGTTTACTCATTTCAAGGTGAGGTTTAATCAGCTGCAAAACCAGTCGGTTCCTCTGTCGCTTTGCAAATATGGTTGCACAGAAGCCGCTAGAGTTGCGACCAACTGGCGATTTATATATTTTAATTAGTATAAGAGGATGATGCAACGTCGCTATTGAGGGAATACACATAGTTGTTGAAAGTGACATCAACCCCAAATGTTGCCATTACCATCGTATCTCAGTTACAGGTTCAGTCGTTAGATACAAATAGCAATATCAGTTGCCTGCTATATAAAAACAGATAATCGACTGCCACATACCACGCTGTGTGTAATTGAGTGCTGAATTTTAATTAATTTCTGTCATATGAAGAGAGAGATAAGGCCCCACGCAGCATATACCAAACATCAACATACATGATAGCGTACTACCGCGGATTGCTTTAGTTCATATTCTATACATCATTATCGCAGGTACGTATCTAGCCTCTAGAGGTAGTCGAGTGCTCGAGCGCGCAAATCGTAGAAGCTGGACAAAATTGGAAAAACTTTTTCCTGAACTAGTACGCAGCACATAAATTGTGATATAAATTGTGACCCATTGTGTTATTGCCGCCTAAGCTTATTATCATGATTGCTCATTTTTGAAGCCTATTTGTTGCAAGACAATGGCGTTGTAGAAGCCCTATCATGTTTCTTAGTTCTTGCAGAATATATGTCTACCTAATTATATCCACTGTGACGGCCTTCATAACTAGCCCTCAAAAGTGGCATGACTTTATATGATATATCAATGCTCTGAATGGTGGGATGAACAACCGTCCCAGTGTAAAATGCTCTGCGTGATATAATCTATTCGAAATGTCTGTTTTGTTAACTGTCTGCATTTTTGTTATTTGTTAGCATAGGCATTCGACTCTCTTAGGAACTGGATGCTTATATCCCACAATGACTCGATATAATATGAGCTGAGATCAATACAATAACATTGCATGCAGCATCCTACAGTAGTGTAAATCGAACGTGCACTAGCAACTGGGAAACACAGATATCAGCTGTCACCTCAGCTGTACTGCTGCGTTTGATCCATTCACGGATTTCTGAATTAGCAATGGCCCTCACTCGTCCTTTATGATGGAAATTCAATACAGCTTCGGTTACAGCGTCCTTGTTTTACCTGCTGGTAGCAATGTTTTCATATGAACTAGATTTAATTATGTGATATTCTAGCTGGTTATGTTTTTTTATATCTGGCAACTGACATTGCTATGAATCGGTAGGAAACTGCTGCACCATTGATAGGTTTTTGATGGGGCTTTTAAAAGGCGAAAGAACTTCCACGTTCTAGATTATGTGAAAGTAGTAAACTTGGTCACTATTTTTACCATCATGTTAAAGCAAGCATCAGGGGCACTAAATCTCAGGTATCTAATAGAATGCCTGACGCCAGACGCTGGTTTGGCCGTTTCGCCGCTTTGGCCATTTCGCTGTTTTGGCTGTCCTGTTTATGGTCAATCGCAACTTCTAGATTATGCCGCAATTTGATGATGACCTATGGTTTCCTAAAAAGCATGATCGAATCTGCCGGGAATCTTATAATGCATCTGGATATTCGAAGTCCCATTTGGTCAACAACGATATATTGTTTAGAAACCATACCATTGTTCCACTTAATTGGAAATGAACAATATTTGACTGAAGCATTCAAGTCTGTTACGTATATTTTGGCAATAATCGATGAAATGCAAACCCGTTATTAGGGTGTACCGACAAATTTACGAAACTCAAATATATTGCAATTGTGTCTAAAAATGTACTAACACGGCTGAAATATATGCGACTTAGGTTATTGTACCCACGTCGCAATTTATAGCCTCTTGACCTGTTAATGAAGGCAGACGTAACAGATGCTTCAGTTACATAATATTTACCTGAATGGTCATTGGTTTACCACTCCCCAACCGAAATTTAACCCATAAATGACACAAACTGTACAAAACGTCGCCTAGCTTGTCTTTCCGAAATGTGGCTGGTTCTTATGGTTTTACTGGTTATCATACAGACAATGCAATAGACGACGCATGTGCAACGTGGACTGATTGCATTCGGTTGTCTACAATGCTCCAGGGACTGTGACACAATTCATCTGCATCTATGACGAAGCCCTACACGGATATCATTTGGAAGAGGTGATGAAGACAGTGTTCCAATTTTACATGCAAATAAAAGCAAAATAACTGACGGGCTTCGTTTTCTTGCAAGTTTTGATGAGACAAACATTTCCAACCCCAAATCGCTTTGATCATCTCCCATATTTGCCACCATAAGTCATTTGACCCCATCTTCTATCATTAGTTCATAAAGAGTTTAGTCAGACGATGCAAACCCAAAGTTTGCCGCAACCATAGATTGGAGCTGCTTAATCATATTATTATTCCCTACGCATTCTGTCATAATTTGGTAAAATAAGGCAAATCTGCACAATCAATCATTTTTAATGCGCCATATACAGCCTTAATTCTCTTATTGGGGCGGAGGTGTGTGGCAAGCCGTCGCAATATGCCAAACTTAGCAAAAGACATTCATGACTCCACAAGACAAAAACAACAACATTAAATATGCCGCGCACGATGCAGCTTAGCCCGTTTAAGCACCAATCCGCATTTCTATCATAATATGCGGCGTGCAAATCTAATCATCAAGAAATGCTTCTTTTACTCCATTCGAAGAAACCTTTATATATCGTGATTATAATAGGCATAATATCCATGGAACTGGCCGCTGACCAGCCACGTGAACATATTCCAAAGGTTGTCGGTGATATAGTTTGACACGCGTTTCATGAAAATCCGCATTTACCTCCGGTATCCATCTATGATGATGAGCATAAAGCGCACCGCCCTCTACGCAGTAACCAGCAGCTGTTAAGCATTTTGGCCACATACACTTTAAGTATACAAAGATAAATGCTAAAACGCATTGGGATTTGACTTGCAATGTGCAATGATTATCTAATATGCTAGATAACATAAGCATGCAGCCCCTCTTAACCAATAAGTGTGACGTTACATAGATTGATTATCTCTCCACGTTCGTATCACAATGATATGCATGTTTAAGATATCACAGCCATCCATTATCGTCTTAACGGCAAGGCCAATCAAATATTGCTCTAAGAAATATTCATTACCAGAGATTAAATATAGATGTTGCTGACCGCTTGTGTTATAAAAGTATCTTCAGGGCCAATATCCTTCCGACATTAAAAATTCGCCGATAGTCCAAAGCAGTGTTCTTCTAGCGACCTAGAGCTGGCAAATCGCAGGATTCTTTGTTGCTGCTTGGAATTTCTTAATAAGTCTTGGAATGTAACAACTATATTTAGCTGGAAATGTTGGAATGATGCTAATGCTTGCAAGGGTTTGTAGTAACAGCAAACAAATGGACGCCTGTGGATTTCGATAGAATTGTACATTCCATTTGAATATATTGCCGTAGGTTAAAATGGCTGTTACCATCGCCTATGGCATCTTTGTTTACCCGAAGGTACAGTGTGTAGCCTTTAGGAACTTAACTGATGAATTATCTTGCGGTGCTGTAATGACATCGGACAGTTGTTTAACCGATAGCTCCTCCCGCGCACACGACGTGTGGTGAAATTAATGTGACTTTATCATAGTTATCATGTAGGTTTTTATGTCATTTTGAACAAGACTAGAACATTCTGGCAATAATCCTAATGAATTAATGTTCAATAATCAGTCGGAAAGTGAATGAACGGCTTCATAAAAAACGTCGTTCTGTATCACTTCTAAATTAAACATTTTCGCAATTAAATGCTCTACAGACACGTTTACTTGCTCCTTAATCAAACAACATAGTTTAAAAACCTAAGATCTAAAAGCATGATTAAATCAGGTAATCTTCCAATAAGCCAGAAGCTCGTTCGACCAACTAAAGGCGTCTGGTAATGCTGCTCCGTTATTCCACAGATTATTGCGCGACAAACAGGAAAGACTTTCCCTCATTTAATCTATTAACTACAGGGTATTTGATTGGGTATATTCGTTATATCATTTCAGGTTCAGATCAATGCTAATGTCATGTTTAGGATAAAGCAAAAGCGACGTAGAATATGCCTGACCTAAACGTGAGTCACTCAGCCGATAATAACGGTGTTCAACAGGCTGTTTTCCCCGATATGCCAGATGCAAGTCCAATTGACATATACTTATGTCTTCATTCTATTTTCAAGTCATGTATCAAAGTCACACTTCATTCATTCTTTAAAACGGCAACAACTTTTATATTCCGCAAAATATTTAAGAACTCCCTGCTTGAATCTTACTAAGATCAAGACATTTAGGACATTAAATACACATTATAAAAACCATGACAAATACTTAAAAAATATAATGTTTTCTGTGTTTGCTCTAACCATGCGTGGTGATGCTTCTATTTCGCGTTGTATTTGCCATCGGTATATAAGCTTCCATATGGGGACAGACTAATACCACTTGCCGTATTATTTACACACACACACACACGCACAGATGCATATACACACAGACACACACAGACACACACAGACACACACAGACACACACCGACACACACAGCCACACACAGCCCACACACACATATATATTTATATATAGATATGTATATATAAATATATATATATATATATGCATATATATGCATATACACGTATATATATGCATATATATATGCATATATATACATGCATATATAAATATTCATATATATATAATATATGTATAAATATTCATATATATATATAAATATATATATATATAAAAATATATATATATGTATATATATAAATATATGTACATATATATATATATATCTATATATATATATATGTATTTATATATATGTATACATATATATATATAAATATATATATATATCTATCTATATCTATATATATATCTATATATATATATATATATATATATATATCTATATATATATATCTCTATATATATATATATATATATATATAAGCGTTAGAACATATGATGCAACATACCCTTATGCTGATTTAATGCTGAATGACACCTACTGTAGTTTTATATAGTAAATCGTACCAAATCAATGTGGTTACATGTTAAGCATAATTTCATTAGATTGTTTGATTGGCAGAGTTCAATAGGCACGCCTGGCAATACCTGCTAGTTTTGTAGTCCGATGCAGACGTGGTCGAAACGCAGATTTGTATTTTCACCCCTCTTCGCCTGAATGATCCGGAATACAAATATGTGTGTTTGCCATTTTGCATCGAATACATCTTCCTTGTTTTGCACACATTGACGCATAATATTATAACTGCTGGCAGATGCACCTGCCATTTGCATCACTTTATCTGCATTTATGCGTCATCGGTATACTTATCTCTCACACACACCGCCTCTAATGTGAGGAATAGTCTTATGAGCTTGCAGGTTGTCAAGATGTATATTCAGGATCTGCTGTTGTTCATGGTATTGAGATAAAATAAGCCTATGTAGTGGAGCAAGGTTCAAACTTGTATTATTGTTTGCTAGTCGCTTTGTCTGTGGAAGGATGATATAGGGGGAAAGTAATAGATACATGTGTTAGTCACAGCAGTATCATCATTGTAGCGCGCATTTGCTATCATCCTACTGAGGCTTTACATTGCATGATATTCGCTATTGCAATATGAGTTGGCTGCAACAGCTATACTTACTGTGAGTCCTAAACGATAACAGCAAGCGCTTCATATATTTAGGCTCAACATAAATGCTTCACATCAAGCGAACATTTGTTTCGGGTGAAGTCACGCCAAATATCTGTATGAAATGCCTAAAGGCAATTACTCAAATAGAGGTGAACCTTTTGTAAAGCATTGACTGCTAAATCAGACTGACGTGTTACGCGTGAGTAGATATATGTTGCTTTTTGTGGTATGGAATTAGACTATAGACTCTTCTGTACAATACATATTCTAACAGCTTCTCGTAGCAATCCATTTGAAATTAATTTGTTATTAATCTAACGTAAGCAAAATCGTTCCCTGCATATATTTCAATTAGCCTTTCTGGATTCGGTTGGTCCGGATTCTCATAAAATGCTTCCGTAACTCTTATCACACATCATTCTGATGACATGGTCACTTTTATAAAGCGTGTCAGTGAGCTCCTTGGGATGAAAAAAGTTGCTATCATTGTCGGAGAGAGAGAGACCAGCAAATGACACCTAAGGAACAGGTGCTTTTTTCACACTGGGCTGCAGCCATAGGCTTAATCGATCCCTAAACGGCGGCCGTCAAAGCTGTCGTACAGTCCGCAATACATAGGCATCGAATAACAGCCGGGAGCAAGACTGCCGTTAGCGATAGGAGTATTGACGCCTTCGCTGTGCCCTGATGTGTTCATTTGGTTTGCTATTACTAAAGGAGAATCAAAGGGAAGGTTTGCTTTAAAAGCTTTTGTCGTATTCTAATTTTATGGGACATTATACACTTAAGACTGTTGAAGGGTCTGTCAGGTTTCTGAAACAAAAGACACAACCGACACATTGGCCTAAGTATTAGCTAAAGCGAACTACCATGTTTGATGCTATGAAATAGATTGCGATTGTTTCCGGATGGTTACATCTTGTTGGGCAGTCGTATTCACTATGCACTGCATTTGTATAGTTATCACGTGGTCTGCGAAAAGAGCCATAGCATAGTAATGTGTGTTGTTAGATTCTGGTAAAAGTCGCCATCAATAACATGTAAGCAGTATTTATAACGGACGAATATACATCCCCCCTTCCTCTCCGCTGTTTTTTGTACCGTCAAGAGAAAGAGGTTTAACCCTTGCAAACCAATAAAACGGTTTGTTTCTTTTGTTAGTTTGGTCAATAAATACTGCGACCTCCATACTCTATCGCTCATAACCGTGACTGCATATCACATCTAAACGCAATGATAGTAAAAATGGTAAGTTAAATATAGGGTTTACCAGTACAACAACACCAGTGTTTTATATGGTGCCTAGCAATATATAGTTATTGTAAGGTAAGAATAGGGTAAACAGCACAACAGCACTAGTGTGTGATATGGTGCCTAGCGATATGATCAGGGGACGTCAAGCAAGGAGTTTAACGGCGCTCCAGCACCAGCTTGTTTTATTGTGCGTAGCAATATTGTTATGGTAAGGTTAGTATATGGTTAAACGCACCCCAAAACCGACATTTTGTCTGGTGCCTCGGAACAAAAGTTATTGTACGGTTAATAAAGACCCTAACAGCACACCAACACCACTGTTTTTATGCCGCCATGCAATAACGGCTATGAGTGCTACATAGTTTCATCTAGCGTAACATATGAAATACCCGAAGGGCTTGTCAGTTCGGTATGGAGTAATATACCTGAACGACCTCTCTACGACTCCAATCATTCGCAATTAGGCTAATTCGATTATTACACTGGCTTGTAAGCATTATGGCTTATAACAGACATGTTAAACAATTCCGTAACTAACAGTCATTAAATATCAGCTGAGCAAGGTGTTTTAATGGGAATAGGCGGTTATGGCACATATTGGCCTGTAAAAACAAGCAACGCTCATTGTTGCTCTTCGCATGTTTAATGAAGTGCAATGATGCAACACAATTAATCATGTTCTTACTTAACCTGATCTTTATGAATTATATCCAAAACATAATCAGCGGCATCTGTGACCCTTATTTCCTTGCGATGCCCATTAGTTTACGCCAGTTGTAAACCTTTTTTGTCGTCATATTGATTTAAGTAAGTCTTTACATGATCATCATTAGACTCGTTTTAACCCGGACAATTACTTTACCATAAGTCATAACTACGCAAATTTAAAGGAGTACAATGTCCATGTAGTTTAATGCCAAGAAGTTGTGAGTTCATCCGAACGAGCAATGCTTGTTCTGAACTTTTTAATAAATAAACACCATTGTCTTTATCGAATTTACTAATTGGTGAAGAATATCCTTGCCGCAGGGATGATTCTAATTGCCTTTACTATTAAGATTGTGAAGATCCAAACACGGCACTACAGTTAATCACATCAGGTGACTGAATACAGGTCCTTTACTGATTAAAGTCGAAACGATTACTGATAAGTACTGCACAGGTTGTTATTGTATTCCCCTGCTCACCTGCGTGTACGAAAAAGGGCTTGATAAAGCAAATGGCGTCTATTTAAGATGTGTTTTATACACTGGGCTACAATCAGGTGGTTAATGCTTCTCCTGGTTGTACACAGAGCTTTGGGGTCAAATAGCGGACAGGGACATGAGTGCCAGTGTCGATATCAGGGTCAATGCCCCGGTATTGAATCTGGTATCCTTTAAAAGACGAATGATAAAAGGAAAGGTTTCGTTGGTAAACAACCTGCTTTGAAAGCTGTTCTGTGGTTATTCATGTTTTCTGTAGCGACAGAAACATAAGAGGACTATGCGTTGTGAGCGCTACGTCTTCAAAGGCATGGATTCATGTTATGAGTAATCAATTCGGAACTGGCGTGTTAATAGTCACATCCGTGCGATAGTTCTGATTCTAAAAGCATCTACATCTCTTGTAGTAACGCCTACCACGTGTCTTATTTAAGTTAGGTTGAAATTCACGTCCCGTCAAAAGTAAAACTTAGTGTTTACACCAGCCTTGAAAATAGCAGGGGTTACACTACGGAATAGGTCCACAAAATTGTTTTTTCACAACAAAATTATCATGCATTTTGATGCAATGCACCTTTAGCATAAAAACGTACTGCATATAGGTTCGAAAACGAAACAAATGAGTACCTAACGGGCCTTGCTGCTCTAGACAATAAGAATATAGGTGTCACAGTTGATCTTAAAAACAACCAAGTGATGCAGCAGTAAAAGCTCAGAGTTCACTGGTCGTTCAGTGGGAGCTTTCTTACCGAATAATACAAGGCACTCAAAAGGCGCTATGTAAAATATGTAACTAGAGCGGGGCCGTTGTCCTTCAATGTGACACATATATCTGACCGAGTGTACAGAGACGTGCTATGAAGCTCGTATCGTGTACGTTACGAATGATTTTTAGGACTGGCATCTTTTAAAACACGACGCCTCCACAGGGACCGAACGCAGGTATACATATATGCCACGGTAATGTGAATTTTCACTTGCGTTTTTCAGCTTCGATATGCTGACAACATCAATAAACAGGGAAAACAAACTATTACTAGGACAAAATGGAGAAGAAATTGTTTTTCTTATCACGTTGTGACAACAATGAATAGTTCACTAGATACTATAGTCTCATCCAGTTCACTTAGTCAATTCGACATGGTTTTTAAAGACAATAGCTTACAGTAATGTTTCAACCAGTTAGTGATCAATTGCTTATGACCATCGGCAATACAACTATGGGCCTAAATATTTTTGTGTTTTTATCTCCGATCACTATACGTTGTGGGGTTGCCTTCATTGTAAGTCACTGTTAATCAAATGATTAACAAGTCATCTATGCCCGTTTATTGTCACGTTGCAGACGGCCGTATCAGTTGAGATTTATATTAATCACACTGTTTTGTATACCTTCCTTAGGAGGAAATATAATTTATGTCTTATCATACGTGGCAATATTCACCGCTGCTCTTCTATCAGCTTTCATATAAGACATGGTGGAGCACCCCAGGATGCTGATGGCCTGGTATTTGGGCTGCATCATTGCAGACGGCTTTCATCGTTTTGGAGCAGCATTAACCATTGAAGTTCCGTCCCTGTAATATTGGTGTACATAATTCCCTGAAAATACATGCAACGCGGCTGTCGATGTTTGCCCGTTTAAGTACAATGGCACGCTAAAATAATTCACGATCATACTTATCGCAATCGATGTGGGTTTCACCCATAACATAATGTTCAACACCTATATATCGCAGTTAAACAGGCTGACCCTTCTGTCCAGCGACTTCGTTTGAGGTCTTGTTCTCATCATGGGGCCCATTCAGTTAATGAAATATTTATATAACTTATATCTCAAATCGATTGAAATACGTCGTTTTATGATCAGCATTAAATCAACTAGTAATTAAGGCTGTAGGTTTATCCGGAGTAACAGTGTTTGTTCTTGACTTCGTCATGTCGCGTCACACAATTTATAATTACAAATATGGTCTTTATCGAATAGATCATCTGGATATGTAGACATCTATTAATGTTGCGAAGATCACTTTTATCTACATAAATATCACCTTTTTGAACGACACCACACGGCTCACAGCTGGTTATATCAAATGGCTGGATCAAAGACTTTAATTTCTACTACTTCTAAGCCAAAAACCTGCAGGTAATTTCTACGAAGTCAGCATGACTTCTCTGAGACAAGCTACTGATAAACATACGCTAATAGCCCTTCCATTTAGACAATCTATGTGGATTAGTTGGTTGGATGACGGGCTTGGTCAGGCAAAGTACCACGTCATCCTACCAGCCGGTATGATCTGTTGAAGGTCGACCAACCCGTATTCTGTTGTTAGTTCAAATTTAAAGATCCATGCAGAAGGGAGATTCGCGATGCACTCGAGGATCAGCAAAGCTGGTAAGTTTGTTGCAATGATTGACAATCGACAGTTCCATGAAAGTTGAGTGATTGATTACCGTGCACAATCATCCACTAATCCACTAGTCATGTATCGTACCCATGATATTCTGCAGCGAGAAGGAAGCGTTGGCAGAGTGTTATCGCGCCCAGAGACTGTTTGAGGTGCGGTTGCTGCGCTATATTGATATGAGCGTCTACAGCAGCCGTCTCAGTGTAGGTATCCTCCGTTGATATTGTAGCTGACAAATAATAGACGATAAGCTTAGATGTCAGAATGCAATCATGATAAATATAACTCATTGCAACAATTCCCTGAAGTCGAATTGTATTGCTGCTGGAAGCTATGAAAAACGTTATATTTTGCCATTTTTATATCGACAGGTTATAAGTACGACATGTTGCTTCCAACAATGAAGATAGCAATGAGGATGGAATTGACGGCTTCTGATCGCAAACGTCACGCCTCTGAGGCATCTGCTAGGCATCAAGGCCAGTAATGCAAATTACGCATTTCTGTTACAATATAACACACACCATTGTCCAAAATAAACATCGTACCAGAGGCACAGTTTATTGTTCTAACTAGTGTGATCCATCATTTGTTCCATGTTTATAATTTGTTGCCGCCTAATTACTTAGGTACTACTTTATTAGATGCTCAATGGAGTGGACATTGAACTGTTCATTGATATTTTAAATACCAACAGGCGACGCACGCGATCATCTAAATACGTGACTTACACTGATGGTCACCCAGTACGTTATGGTGATGGGTGGCCATGACCAAAACAAACCCCGTTAGGTCATCAGGTGCCCTAGCGACGGGGATAAACAATTGGCTACTAATAAGGTAGAGATACAACATTACTTAAAACCTTTGTTCTTGAAATATATATCAAATTGTTTTTACATTCATCATATTGGCTGGTAAAGTCTTATAAGAGAATCACAGCGCGATTAAAAAGTAATTTTCTTCTTAATTTTGTCGTAGCCATTAGTTATGTCAATATGTGCGAATGTCCCCGAAGTTCCTAACATGTGCAAATTCGTTCGTTACCTTACTAAAACATACCCGCAACTTAGTAGTACGTCCCAGTGCTCGATTGAATATAGCTATGTCACGCTGACGCAATGGTGTTCACGTATATTCTTAATCGGGTCGTATAAGCGCCCCTTAAATGCTGTTAAAACTCCCTTAGAGCGACTGACAAACGTCTGTTGGATTAGCCCCGGCACTGGAACTGTGTTTGCCACTCTGCTGCTGCTCTGCATTGTTTCCGGATCTGAATGACTGACCAATTACGACCCTTGAATCCCTTCTCTGCTACGTCATCTGTAGCAGAATCGCCCATCGGTATTCAAACTCCCCTTTTACGCGATCAAACGCATTATATATATGCCTTGATGTAAGTTATCTGCCTGTTTTAGGTCCTCACTCGGGAATAATGTCGACTGCTTCAGGAAATGGTTTGAACACTATATCAACAGCACTGTCGAGATTATTTATTACCACTCTGTGACTTCTATTGCTAAGCCATAGATTTATCGATGCTTATACACTACCGCTGATGCCTTGGGCTCTGAGTTTGCTAGTTAACTTTTGGTCGGCAAATTTACCTTTATCTTTGAATGTCCAAATAAATCATATGTACATATTAGTAACGCAGTTCCGGGTTGGTAAGGCCTGACAGCTTGCACCGTAAACCAACCTGAGATTTATTCAAAATTATGCTGATATGTATTCGCCTGCATAACTGCACAGCATTGAATTGATATCCGTATAGGCTAGCGTGATGAGATGTTTCCGTGCCTGCCGGCTAAACGGCTCATAGCTGGACCTCGCGCCAACAAACTTGGCATTTTAAAAGAACATCATTGTTGTCACATATGCCAAGCGTGCATAATAGCGCCATGGTAGACAACAGAGTCAACATGACATTGGTGGAAAGTTTTCACCTTGAAAGCCTTGCAGTAATATACAGCAACACGCCGAAAGCGACCACAAGTATTGAGTAATTAAGTGATGTTGTATCCCCCAGTTGAATGCACTGTAACATTAACTGTAATTGAAACGCATCATATTGATTGCATTACGAATGCAGCACAAGCTTATTCGTTATCGTTACCGATTCAATCACACCGTCAATGAAGCTACTCTCACCACCTTATTTCGTATGTTTGTGCATCCTTACCTTTATTATTGTGATATTACAACAAAGAATATACATCAACGATCAACACCAACCGGACTATGCTATTTGCACACTACATAGATCATGCTGCTGTGACTTTAAAAGGTCCGTCTGTTATATTCGTATCTGCTGCTATCATACGTCTGTGCTTTGTCTTAATTTATGGGCAAAACAAAACGCAAATGTGCCCTTAGATCCATATCATCCGTTTTTATTGCCTCATCAGTAGCAGCAAAGGTGGAGAATGAAGAAAACGTCTAATGAATAGCAACTCCTGCAAGCCCATTAGGCGGTGTGAGATAAGGTACTCGTAAACAGATGTATTGTAATGCAGAAGGCGGATGCGTCGATCAGCAGTTTTCTTATTACGCGTCAACATGTACAAGAGACATTGATAGGCAGCTAACACGGCCTTTATATGATATGCAACCCCAATTTGCTTTTCTGCACATGAAAGTAAACAGGCGGTTAAATCAACTTGAAAAACTGCGCAATAACAAACAGCGGAGTCGTTTCCCGTATCATACGTAAATGACATTCATGCAAACATTACGGATAACTTATCAACGTCGATAGGGCTTAGCCTTACGAATAAAATATTTTATAGAAATATGCTTATGTGACGACATTGCATCTGAAAGGTTTTCTCTGTCATGTTTTCAGCTTTTCTTCAAAAAGTAATAAAACCAGCTAAAGGTTCGTTTTTTCATTAACCTAAGGACATTTTATAGCAAATGTCCTCTCCTTTTTGGCGAATTTATGTACATTTAAGTCCATCACAATACCTTTACCATTTCTTTAGGATGCATAAATCTAATTTTATGCGGTATGTTTTATATCAATCATGGCATGCGTTAGGAATCAGAAGAAAAGTTGTTAGATAATAGCTAAAAAGTGGGTGGAATGTGTAGTCAACAGCTGCGATTATAATCAATATGCCATATTAACCCAGTTCTCATGCAGATGAACGAAGAATGGAAAACAGCATGGTATCTACTTGATACACGCCCTGCGAATGGCGGCGGTCATTTTGTGGGATTACAATCACTAACGCTTTATAACAAAGCAGAAGCTGTTCAATCAGGGCTTTTCACTGGAGTGGCGTCAATATCCGGTGTAGCTTATTTGATTATTATTTGTGACATGTGATTGCTCCAGCAAAGTAACAACAATTACATGACTCAATATTTGCCGACGGGATTTGTCGAGGATAGGAAACTTACAAATGTATGTCAATGGTTATGAACTTCAAGTACTGAACTACTTATAATTCCTGGAAATATATAGTTTAGTTTCAGCTGTCACCAAAAACTAATTTTAAACAGATTATGACAGGATGCACGGTCAAGCAATTAGTACCAAAATATCATTCGTAAGATGTAATATTTGGTCAAAAGAACAAATACTACATGGTGGTGATGCATGACACCGAGCGATATCAAACGAATGAGTAGATATTAATGAATCTTACAGCCTGTGTATCTGAAAGTAGTCTTGGCTTTAATGATATTTTACGGTTAAGAGTATCAGCTGCTCCGGCGTTATTATCAGCTGAGTGACTTTGAGCTTCACCTGTTTACTGCACCATCGCCAAGCGAGGCACCTCGCTGCTGGCCTTTTTTGACGCAGTTTGTTAGTAGCTCATTCATCTGCAAGCTCGCTCAGGTCGTGAAATGAATGTTTCATATAACAGGCGCTGGGGCTAGACAGTTGTGACCTAACTCCAAGCCCCCATATACAAGCCTTATACTTGATACTGCTGCATGATTGATGGTAGGGTCCTAATGGTAAACACTCTGACGACTTTCAATCACGGATCAGTTAAGAGCTTGTCGAACTGATGATGGCGCGGAAGCAAATTGCCTTCATATAGAAGTAGTACTTAAACCTTTGACGGGCCGGATCGTTGCAACCCTCACTCACACAAAGCTTACTGAACAATAGATGCATCAGACATCGACAGTTTGCTTAGCCATCGATATCGGATTCACCATAAACCATCAACATATCACACGGCGCAGAATTGATGTATGAACGATCGACTCATCACAAGACAATCCCGTAGTTTCCGACCCCCTACATCATTACAGTTCAAAAGCATAGCCATGTCATCTTGACAATAACCCACCCAAGTACTACTGTCCTCTATGGTGTCGAACTGAAATCACGGAATCGCTGCAGAACCAATAGAGATAGTCGTCAATGAGTGGTTTGTGATGCATCGCCATATATGTTATCGGCAACGCTTGTGAGATGTATTAACATCATACACCATAACCTGAGGCTTTTGGCCCAAACACACTCCAGCGGTTCAACCAGAGCAAGCGGTTCAACCTACACATTCAATCTTCATTGAAGCCAGAAAGCAGTGGCTACACAAATGAATCGCATGGATGGCGCTATCGTTGATGAAGTACAGCATAGAAAAGTACCTGGCTTCGGACTGAAGCACTATAACGAATAGAAATATGCCAGTTGTACAAAAATAATATTGCAGGTGATACAAAATATGGATTGCATCTCTATGGAACGAAACATTGAAAAAGAGGGAACGCTATTGTAATATGTTCTGTCAATGTAGTGTAAAAAGATGCAAGGCATCACGAACAACTTGAGTTAGAGAGAGAGAGCATGCGCATGCGTCTATATATGCCATTTGTGTAATTCTCGGCTGCCACTAGCAAGAACAATTTAAACAAACAGTGTTAGCGATGTTGTAACAAAGCTATGCTGCCACTAGCAAGAATAAATTTAAACAAACATTATTAGCGATATTATAACCGTATATACACTCCGAACATTACAATTAGGTAAGCCCAATATCATGCTTCATCATGATAGTTTACTAATGCAACGTGAACATTGACTTAAGGCATATTCTAATATAAAAGTCCTGACCATTATTTATTTGCAAATACAGTCCGCTCAATGTATATGTTATCTCTGGATAGGTAATTCACTAACAGCGAGACGAAATCAGATGGCTGCGATCTGTAAACATATTTGGTATTGCTATTAGTCTTTTGCAAGGTAAGCCATAAATCTAGGGTTAAATTTATTGGCAATGACAGCTTGAATGCCTGAGTTATAAAGCATATTGAAAAGTTGTTAATGTTAGCTTTGTAAATGTTTAGAGTGGGTTTTAGCATTTGCTTTTGCGTAGGGATTAGCTGAAAGGTAAGGTAAATATAGTGTATAGCGGGACACCAGCTCTAGTGGGTTTATATGGTGCCGAGCGGATGTAGGGAGTGGCCTCAGCGTGGATAATTGGTTAACAGCCATTGTTTGCTGCCCTTTAAGCTCATCACCTGTGGTGGTTGCTGGCGGCTGATGCTGGTTCCCATGAACCGTGCATGAAGCTCCATGCCTGACAGCATATGGTATTTGTTCATAAGTGAGGCAATAAGCCAGTTAGTTTGTATTCTGCATGTTACAATCCAAATGGCCCATGGTCTCTGGCACTGCTGAACAAGATCGCACAAGCAAAACATTATGGGATACGCACGCTACATGTTTGATTAATGTATATACTAAATGTATTTGCCTAATGCAATACACGCCCAAAATCAATACGTCAACAAGGGGAACTAAAACCCCGAAGGGTGTGTTTGCCCCCACACACAATATAATCCTATACCAGTTATATATTTACCAAAAATATGCAATGTACTAAACAGTAACACAAATACAGAACGTTGTGACAAGCATCGCGCAAGAATATTAAGAATCAAAGATAAATGTTTAGAAATAAACAAGAATAACGTGTAAAACAACATTCGCCTGAATGTATTCATGAGGTAAACATATCTCGGATTTAATCGAAGTATAATATACAACTGTAGTTTTGCATTGTAAAATATTCAAACATTTGGATATGATTGGTTATTACTTTAGGCGTATGAATTCAATGACTGTTAATAGGAAAAATGTAGGTCCGATTGTAGGGCACGATTACTTTATGGTAGAATACCATGTGGGTATTTGTAGATAAATATTGCAGAATGAACATTATTGATATCTTTTAGTTTCATTACCCTGGAAGCTATGAAAGGGATCGCCTACGAACATTAAGTACAGCTTTTAGGAGGTTCTATTGGTATACAAAAGAAGCTATACGATTTTGAAGCAGACAAGTCACCAAAAATTATATTGCAATGATAGAAATCGGGTAGTATGAACATGTAGTATGCTTTAGTAACAAAGTACATGACGTAGTCTAGCAATTAGTCCAGTGTAGTTATATAGTGATCTATGTATTATATGTGATTTTTATATTATATTTTTTCGTAGATTTGTACCCTGTGTAATTTTGTTCAGTCCACTCTTTGTATAATATCATCATTGGTTTGTACTTCATTTTGTACTTGTACATGTATGTGATTTTTTAATATATAATGACAGTTGATTTGCGGTTTTGCGGTGGAGATGCACACGATACGCACTTGTGATAATGAAGACTCGAACTCCAGGTGTAGGGTTTATAACAACTTGAACTTTATTAGCTGATTTCAACTTTCCAATTTTAGATGTAACTGAGCCTAAATTTCAGGGAGAGATGTGTTGAGCTCGGAGGCCAGAAGAGAACTGATTTTGAAATATAAAGTGCTTCCCTAACTGACTAAGGCACGCCCTTCCAGTTATCATGGGACATGCAGAAACCAGGTCTATGAGCGTTGGGACCTTCGGGCGTTGCCTGGGCAGGATGGCCATATGGCTGTGGAATATGGGGTATGTATCAGGAGAGGGGGGAAGTGGCAGGCGACATGTAGGTCATTCGTGGATCTGGGAAGCTGGGGTTTATAATTAATATCAGCTATAGGGGGTTACTCCATCAAATGATGACTGAGAGGATACGTTATGATGAAGGGTAGGTTTGTTATCAATTTGGCACTCAACATTGTAAGCAGATGAATGTCCACAAACGAAAATAGGTGACTTCATGGGAGAAAACAAATCATGGGGATATTCTACACTAAGGGTTGGTTGGTGAGGAAATGACTGTGTAGTGAGTCGAAAAATGAAACACACATTCCACTGTACTTTATACCAGAATTGTTACGAACTTATGCTAAAAATTTATTCTGGTCCGATTAATTATTTATCAGTAAAATCAAAGTATTTATGGTATTATTATTACATTGTTATATATGTTACTTTTTTAACTATACTTGTTGTTGAACATGTGAGTTAGATGTTGGAAGATGTCGTGCAGGCTGGCCTATTTCCTAGGGGTTGGAATCCAACCATATTTTAATTTTATGTTGGGACATGGTGCAATATCTATGGCTGGGGCATCTAAATTAATCACAGATACCCCAGCTGTATTCGGAAACTGGCACTATTGAAGCCGAACCATCGATAGCGCCAACAGGCGCATAGTGCGACACTTCGAACACTTGTGAATCCGAGCCAAGCAGAGAGTTGGCCTCTCTCTGCACCTCAATGCTAAAACTAATTAATATTGAGGGCCTGCCTGGCGTGGGATTTTAGGTTGAAAAGGAGGAGAAAGCTATACCATTGGAATAGGAATATAGCCTGAGCAAGTAATGGTCGTTTTACTTGCATCTAAACCAGCAAAGCAGGGCTGATGGAAAACAATTCATGGTCGTTTAACTTGCGTATGCCCACTGCTTGCATTTAAGATGAAAAATTTACGTGAACAAAACCAACTAAATTTGATTCAATCATTTACACAATAAGAATAAATCGTGAGCTTTCCAAACTGGTGGGTCCATTCGATCCAGGCAGCGACGTGATACTTGAAGATCCTCGGCCGGTTTATAATGTCATAGACAGGACTCGCGCGTCAACGCCTCCTCTGACTGAAAGTGATCTGTCCCCTAGACTAAAGACGCTTCTGAACAAGTACAAACTCTTAAATACTGTGAACAGAGCACGGCATGACAACCACACTGAGCATAAATAAACTACTATAATAACTAAAAAAACACCAAGTACACATGACTGTTGATGCGTAGACTGCTTATAACCCGAAACAGAACTCGACGGTTAACCAACAGGGCATGTCGTTATTTGTCTATCCCTTAAGACAACCTCGTGGCGTGAACTGTCGGCCCTCTGGGACATCAACTTGAGCCACTGACCTCGCGCGTTCCTGAGGATTAACTGCTGGCCTTAGAGAGAAGGGTGGGGCGCATGTTGTACAAGGCAGATGCTATGTCCCAAAGTCGCCTCTTGGCGCATGCCTTGTTGTACGGGGAGGGCATCTATGATTGGCTAACAACATTTTACAGACAGCTCAAGCTCGACCCAGGCTTAGCTGTGATCTGGAACGGAATAGGTTCTAAACTCATTATACCAATCAGTAGGCCGTTCATCCTTATACGTCTGGGACAAGATCCTGCAGGTTACCTGCTACCTGAAATGTTGGCCATGATACTTGCTGATCGCGTCCGATCTGTGATCCGTGGTTATGGTCACCATTCGAGCTTCACGCTAATAACACCTAAATCACACAGACTCTCTAAACGACGAATTGAATTTCCGAAAGCCAATGTTGACTGCCTAATCCTATGATCACTATCCATAGAACGCATATCATGAAAATTAAACGATTCACTAAATATCGGGGAATTTGGTATAAAAATAAGTGGGTATTTGAATGAGACGCACTACATCCATGATATGGGGATTGTATGTATGGCCCCTTGAGGGGAAACTGTATATACATATATATATATATATATATATATATATATATATATATATATATATATATATATATATATATATATATATCTATATATATATATATATATATATATATATATATATATATATATATATATATATATATATATATATATATATATATATATATAATAACATTTATACAATACAAGCTAAATATTGAAATAAGCGCGGCATACGCCGACACGGTAATTGAGCGGTTGTTTAAATGTCGGCGTGTGGAATTCACACCTAAATACACGACGCACTAAGCTTAACGAAGGGGGTTAAATTTGAACAAAATAATGACTGTTTGCAGCAGAAGCTGACCGCAGGGGCTTGTGGTGTGTGAACCTCATGGAGCAAGCAGCAGAAGCTGGCCTTAAATACGCCAATTGTACCAATTAAATACGCTAATGTCTTGAGCAATTGCATTAAGCGTTACTTACATTTGAAAGGCACATAACCACAATGATTTAATCTAAACTGAGCGAGGATCGTCATGAAGTCATTATAAGGACTAAACTCCTATTACACCCAGCCGCGGTTTATATGGAATTTACACAGCAACGCGCATATAACATGATCAGAGGTCGAAATGATAATTAAGTCATTGTACTTGTTTTGAAATAGATTTATTGAAACCGTTGGCGCGATTTGACAACTTTTAGACGGTTAAAAGTGATCATTCCAGACACGAAGTTGCCGGTGTTAAGGTCCTTCAACTGGGCAGTGTGCTCCTTAGTCCTAACCACAATGTAAGGTCCTTTGTACCTGGTGGAGAACTTCTGACTTCCGGTTCCTGTTGCCAAAAGATCAGGGCTATGGAGGTATACGATGGTGCCAATGGCAATTCGGTCGGATCGGGCCGTTTTGTCCCAAATTGCTTTCATTTTGGCCTCGTTAGTCTCGGCTGATTTAAGATCTATGTCCCGGCCTGCTAACTGCAATTGCAATATGTCTTGTAGGTGATCCCCGCGACTTTGTATGTTGTTCTCGGCTGATTTTAACATCGCGTCCGGGGTAACCGAGGTGTTCTGCCATACAGGAGCTCCAAGGGTGACATATTTATGGTTCGGTTCACCGTGGAATTGACTGCAAACACAGTTGAACACAGGTAGTTGTCCCATTGATGGGGTTTGTCTTGGCATAGGGTTCGGAGGAGTTTCGTGATTGTATTATTAGCTCTCTCCGTCCTTCCATTGGTAGATGGCTTGTAGGCTGATGTGAACTTCTGTGTCCCTTTGAAGAGTGTGTTCAACTCCTTGAATAGCGAACTTGTGAAGTCGGACCCTTTGTGTGTATCGACTTCTGGAGGCATTCCATGGGTGAATATGATTTTCTCAAAGAAATTTCTTGTTAGGGCGGGGGCGTCTATGTTTTTGGCGGGCCAAGGTATCACATAACGGGAATAGTGGTCTACTACGACTGTAATACAGCTGTTGCCATGATTACTACGAGGTAGGGGTCCTACATGGTCCATCGAAATTCTCTGCCAGGGGGCTGCCACGTGGTCATTTCAGGTTTCTCATGTCGGTGCGAATGCTTGGTACCTATACACTGAGGACAGCTATCAACATATTCCCGTACATCGCGATACATACATGGCCAAGAGAATCTCCGCTTCAAGGCAGATAGCATTTTGTTAATACCTATATGACCCGCTAGTAAGAGTCGTGTCATTGGGACAAAACTGCATGCCTGAGGGTCTCTTGCACGACCAGCGATAACGAGAAATCTCCTTGATTAGATGCAACGGGTTTGAATTAATAGTAAAGGAGGCCGTCCTGTATGATATAGTTATTTTCACTCAGTAGAACTTTCTTCGCTTCCTTGCTCGAATTAGGAAGGATATCATCTTGTAGCCATCGCATCATGTTGGTGCAGAGTGAACAATTTCTTAGCTCGGCGCGGATAACATCGACAGTCACGTCGACTGCTTTATGGCTGAATGTACGCTGCGTCTTTGAACTTAGTGCACTGGGATTCTTGTGCGCATGTTCCTGATGCTGATCAGCGTGATCCGTTAGTGTTTTAGGATCGGGAGCCGGCGTAGTACTGCTGTGACTGTCTGTCGTAAGTTGTTTATTTGTCGCCGACCTGGTCGTAACTGGGCACACAGTAAGGTCCTGTGAGGTGTTGATGGTAGCCAAATCAGGGTAAGCGTCGATGACGTCATCGTTACTACAACGGGTGGTGTCATATTCCCGTCTACTGAGGGCGTCAGCGGCCGAGTTCAGTGATCCCTTTCGGTATTCTATATCAAAGTCGTATGATTGCAGTACTAAGGCCCAACGGATTAGTTTGGGTACTGTCTGCTTGGTGTTTAGAATAGACAGTAAAGCATTGTGGTCCGTTACCAATCTGAACTTACTTCCTTCCACATATGACTTCCAGTCAGTAACTCCATGGACTGCTGCTAGCAGCTCGAGGTGGGTAATTGATTCTTTTCATGTTTATTTAGGGCTCTCCCTGCGTACCCGATTGGTCTTGCATTCCCGTTGTCGTCCCTTTTGGCCAGGCAGTGACCAATGGCTGATGTGCTAGCATCTGTGTAAAGAATGAATGGCTTATCGAAGTCAGGATATGCTAGACTCTGATAGGACGTGAGCAGACTCTTCTAATTGATCGAATCTCCGCTGACATTCTGTCGTCCAAATCAATTTCGCGTCCTTCTTTGTCAGATCATCCAAAGGCTTACAAACTGCAGCAGCATTTGGAATAAATTTCCTACAAAATAGCCAGCCCAAGAAATGATAGATCTGCTTTGACGTTAGTGGGAGTGGGGGTAAGTTGCTACATCTTGCAGGTGATTATCGCTTGGTAGGAAACCTTCTCATGTGAGCTTCATTCCCAGGAACTCAACCTCTTCCTTGAAGAGGGAACAGTTTTTGTGAAGAGGCTTTAGATAAGCTCTTCTCAATAGCTAAAAAACATGGCGCAGATGCTGGAGGTGCTCCTCAAATGAAGCAGAGTAAACAATGATATCATCAATGTATACCAAAGCGTATTTACCAAGACAATCTGACAAAATCTGCATCATTAACTCTTGAAAACCAAGAGGGTGATTGTTGTAAGCCCATACTTAGTCTTGTAAGTTTGTAGGACTTGTAGTCAGGTGTTGTAAAGGTGGTGTATTCCTGACATTCTTTTGTTAAGCCAATTTGGAAGTCTAGGCAAGAAAAGTATTTTGGCTTACTGTGACCTATCTCATCAAGCATGACATCCATGCGTGGTATAGCAAGATTGGAATTAGCTGTTTGTGAATTGAGGTATCTGTAGTCAAGACACATGCGATATTGTGTAGGTTTTTTGGCATGTGGCATATGCAAGCATTTTGAGATCACATTGAAACACCTGTTAGCGAGCCATGGGGCCATACTTCACCAGTGATGCCTTAGCCTTAACACGGCCATGTAATTTGAGTCGTATGATTATTTATATAAGAAATAAATTTTGCTGTCAATCAAACACTAAGGCACAAGCATGACTATGTAAGAAAATTTAATGATCCAAGCTATCTTACCTGTTGACGTCGTCATAGGCGTCCCTCTCAAAGTGGTCGGAGCAAAGGAGAGTAGTTTTGGTCGGCTTCCGATCCTTCCTCTACACCTTTACAATCCTATCTTGTTCAATACAAACAATCTCAGCTTATGATTGGAACATAAGTTCGATGTCATGTCTCCTTTTGTAATTCGCCATATTGTTAATCAACAATGCCATGTCGCCATCATTTCCATCTTCCCTTCGTGTAATTTCGGATACCTAACCGTCGATTCTGTATGAATTACGATTCTGTATAAATTGAGCGAATTCGGTATGAGGTTATCATATCAGTTGAACTGTTTAAAACGACAACCCACATTCACAACCGTGCCATCTCTTTTATGGTTCATTCTGTGGTCAGATGTAATTCTGCTCTGATGATTAGGCTATTGTGTGAGATTGGCCCCCAGCTGTAAATTGAATATTATGCAACTTACCATTAACAAAGAGACCCATTAATGCTCTATTTACGCGTAATAAACCCTACAAAGGCGAGACAGGTTTCATAATCAGAGCACATGGATCACGATTAAGCAACCTACTGTTCTATATATAGCTGCTTTATCGCTAGAAGCTACGGCCACCTTTCCTTGATTAGTAAAGTTGACATGTATTCTGGCAGGAGAGGTATAATGAGCGCCTGAAGCAAATATTCCCAATATGGTTATCAGGTAACGACGTAAGAAACCATTAGTGGGACGATGCTGGCCAGGTAGTCATTATCTAGCCTGGCTCATTCTAATCCATAACTCGGTAGGAGCGGTGCTATATAGCCTCAGCTGCTCACCAAGAATACTCCTATACTTATCGCCCACAAAGCCATCATTGTAAATCAGTGTAAACAAAATGAATAACAAGTCCATTATGCCCATTTAATGTTTGTTATGCTCTCGTTGTATTCCGTCGCTAACGGTGCATCTGTGTTTGAGCAGCGTAATCAGTTCTAGTATTATAACCTACATAACTACTATTCAAATGTCTCGCCGTCAAGATGCAGACGATTCACCTAGGGGATCAAATAATATTTAAAATATGAATTGATAAAACCTATATGGTCGAAATCTTCCGTTTTTATGCGTGCAATACAATAATAAGCCAAATAAAATAGTGTCAAGTAATACAATATTAGCAACTTCGCTATCGTAATAACCTGCAGGCATTCGCCTCAGTGAATTAGCGAGTGACAGAATTCAATTCAGATGCAAAAAATAAGAAATGACTCTTTGCTTAGTCAGCACTAATCTCCTGGGCTTAGCTAGATCACAGCATGATGAATGCTATATGACCTTATAGTGATCTTTAGCCATGCGATGAAGGGGTAAATGGTGGTAATTACAATATTTATGATTCATTGAATGACTGTAAAGACTAATGAGTATTTCATACATCATCCCTTTTATATGTACCTATTTGGGTCCGTAGAGCCTCAATAGAATAAAATAGGTCAATGAAGGCAGAGGGCCATGATGCGATTCCATTGCGTATAATACTTAAATAGTATGACGACTGGAAGTATACAACATTGAAATACCTTTCCGCTTGACAACTTGCTTACAAAAGCACTAATGTGTTCCAAACTAATAATGTGTCCAGAAGCCAAATGGGATATTCTTTACAGAGACGTCTGTCAGTGGTCGCTTTCTATTGGATGTATCTTGGGAAGACCCACATGGTCGCATTCAGTGGTAAACATGACGTCGACAGACAAATGCAATATCGGTTGACATGGAGTTTTTCAATTGAGCTGCATACATATCGGTTTACTGATTATTTTATGATTGACGCACTTGCCTTTTTGCATCACTATCTCTTTATCTCTGTTATGTTTCTTTCGTTTATGTAACCTCAACGTGTCCCGCTGTCCTGATACAAACGTTTCGTCTGGAAGATCAAATAAACGTTGCAACTGTTTGTAGCTCATGTGCTCACATATATATATATATATATCCATCATCATGCATTGCTCCATTAAAGATGTCTTGTCTAACAGAACGAATCATCCCCTTGTAACATCTAATCGACATTACTGCATATAAGATCAAATAAACGTTGAAAGGTAAATTATTCAAACAAAGGGAATAGTTTATGATCGCTAGACATTTAAATTCACATCGATTACCATGTTATACCGTTTGGATTGACGACCAGGTCAAAGAGACCATTTAGAGCGTGGGTGTTTATAATGTGATGTTTGGAGGAATATGTATATTTCCTGTAATTGTGTGTAGCTTTTGTGTTCATATATATGTCCATCATCATGTATAGCTACACTAAAACATTCTGGTATAAGCGGCTTCCATCGTTTTGGAGCAGCATTAACCATTGAAGTTCAGACCCTATAACATTGGTGTATATAATTGCCTGAAAATATAAGAAACGCTGGCTGTCGCTGTTTGCCTACGAATTGAAGTACAATCGCCCACTTAAATAGTTCGTGATCATACGTATTGTGATCGATGTGAGTTTCACCCAGAATATAACGTGCAACACCTATATATTGATCTTCAACAGGCTGCCCTTCCATCCTCGCCACCCTATTCAGGTTCTAGTTCTCGTCACTCAGTGAATGACATTTTTGAACTTTGTCTGACAGTCATATTGATTAAAATACGTCGTTACATGATCGGCAATAAATCAATTTTAACATAGATGCCTACTAAACCTTGCAGCATAAATTATTAACAATTTAAAGATGTAATGAAATATCCTTGGGCTTTAATACCAAGAGGCTGTAGGCTCATTCGGAGGAATAGCTATTGTTCTTGACTTCTTCATGTCGCTTTGCAAAATTGATAATAAACACCATGGTGTTCATGTCGCTTTGCAAAATGTATAATAAACACCATGGTCTTCTTCGCTTTGCAAAATGTATAATAAACACCATGGTCTTCTTCGCTTTGCAAAATGTATAATAAACACCATGGTCTTCTTCGCTTTGCAAAATGTATAATAAACACCATGGTCTTCTTCGCTTTGCAAAATGTATAATAAACACCATTGTCTTCTTCGCTTTGCAAAATGTATAATAAACACCATGGTCTTCTTTGGACTGGTTATGGAGAAATATAATAATATCACAGAGATTATTTTTATCTACATAACAATCCCATTTGTAAACGACATCACACTGCTCAACAGCTTATTATATCAGGTGGCTGGATAAAGGACTGGAATTTTTACCCCTCTTTCGCCCAAACCCTGCGGGCTGATTCTTATGAAGTGAGTATACTGGGGAAACATACGCTAATAACCCTTCCAATTAGACAATTTATGTTGATTAGTTGGTTGGATGTCAAGTTTGGTCAGGCAAAACACCACGTCATCCTACCAGCCGGTATGATCTGTTGAAGGTCGACAAACCCGGATTCCATAGTTAGATCAAATTTAAAGATCAATGCCGAATGTAATTTCGCAATGCACGTGGTTTGTTGCAATGATGGACAATCGACAGTGTCATGAAAGTTGAGTGATAGATTACTGCACACAATTATCCACTAGTCATATCTCGAACCAATGATATTCTGCAGAGTGAAGGCTGCGTAGAATATGACCATGATTAATATTGCGCGCATTTGGAAACTCAGTTTGAGGCACGGTTGCTGCCCTATAATGATATGAATGTCTACAGCACCCGCTTTAGTCTTGGTTTCCTCCGTTGATTATGTAGCTGACAACATGACGACAAATAATAGACGATAGGCTTAGATTACAGAATGCAAGCATGATACGTATCATTCATTGCAGCAAGTCCCTGAGGTGGAATTGTATTTGCCGCTGGAAGCTATGAAAACCGTTTCATTTTGCCATTTGCCTTGACAGGTTATAAACATGACATGTCGCTTTCACTAGTGAGAACAGCAATGAGGATTGAATTGCTGGCTTCTGATCGCACATATTTGAGGCATCTGCTAGGCATCATGGCCAGTAATACAAATTATGCATTTCTGTTAACATATTACTCACACCATTGTCTAACATAAACAACAGCGCTTATATTGTATAAACCTTTGAACATGATGTATATCTGTCCGTTGGACTAACCTCGGAACTGGAACTGTGTTTGCCTCTCTGTTGCTGCATTGCATTGTTTTCCGGTTTGAATGACTGACGAATTACGACCCTTGAATCCCGTTTCTTCAACGTCATCTGCAGTAGAATCGCCCATTCGGTATTCAAACTTTCCTTTTGCCCGAAGTATGTGCAGTACTTTTCAAATGTTATGGTTAGACACACTTGTTAATCCTTTTTCCAGTCAAACGCGCTATATAGGCCTGGATGTAAGTTATATGCCTGTTTTTAGGTCCTCATTGTTGGCTTCATCCGGAAATTGTTTTGACACTATGGCAACAGCACTGTCAAGATTGTGTATGTAACGTGAGCAAATAACTGGTCCAATTACCGACACTAGAGGGTCACCACTTCAAACCATTGTTTAATCCTACTCATTGCCGTTTATTACCACTCTGTGACTTCTATTACTGAGCCATAGATTTATCGATGCTTATACACAACCGCTGATGCCATGGGCGCTTAGTTTGCTAGATCATCGTTGATTAATCACATGTACATATAAGTAACGCAATTCCAACCTGTAGGTTAGGCCTGAAAGATTGCACTGAGATTTATTCAATAACATTCTACGAGTTTTACTTGTAAGCATTATCATTTTATTCAACATCGGCGCAACTGATCAGCGCTGAATTTATAGCCTTATAGACCGGCGTGATGATATGTTTCCGTGCCTGCCGGCTACACGGCTCGTAGCCAGACCTCGCGCCGACAAACCTGGCATTTTAAAAGAACACCATTGTTATTGCATATGTCAATCGCGTCTTGTAGCGCCATGGTAGAATACACATCAACGATCAACATCAACCGGACTATGCTATTGGCACACTACATAGATCATGCTGCTGTGACTTACAACTGTCCGTCCGTTTCATTCATATCGGCTCCATTAATACTCTGTCTGTGTTTTGTCTCTCATTTCCGTCTTCCGGGCAGCAAGCGGCTTGATTTATATGCAAAACAGAACGCAAATGTGCCCTCAGATCCATATCATCCGTTTGTATTGCCTCATCAATGAGAGCAAATGTATGAAGAACACGTTTAATGTAATAGCAACTGCTACAAGCCCATTAGGCAGTGTGACATAAAGGGACTCATAAACATATATATTGTAATTGAAGAGGCCGATGCGTCAGTCAGCAGTTTTCCAATACACGTCAACATGTACAATAGACATTGATAAGCGGCTGTTATATCAGATGCAACATGACATACCAATTTGCTCTTCTGTACATGAAAGTAAACATGTTTTCTGGTTTTCATCAAACAGAAATAAAACCAGCTCAAGGTTCTTTTTTCATTATAACCCACAGACATTTTATAGTAGATGCTCTACCCGTTCTTGCGAATGTATGTACATTTAAGTCCATCATACTGACTTTACCATTTCGTTTGGATACATTAATCTGAATTTATGCGATGCGTATTATAACAATCATGGCATGAGTTAGGAATCAATAACACAGTTGTCAGATAGTAGGCTAAAAAGTGGGTGGATTGCATAGTTCAGCTGAGGTTATAATGAATATGCCATATTAATCCAGTTGTCAAGATTCTGCATGCGAATTAACTTATCTACGACTGACCTTCAGTCCGCACCATGAGCTAAGCACACGAACTGACTGAAACCCAGCTTGTTGGTCTGATTTATCCACAGCAATACCAGTCTCATTCTTGTATTTCTTTGATTCACCTTGCGATATCTCAACCGGGTTTTGGATGTATCTATTCAATCGATAGACTACGCTGATAAACAATACCAGGGTAGGGACATATGGGGTCACTGATATGCTCGAATAAGCAAACAATGAAAAGGAATATAATGTGGGAATAATACATTGGTCACGTATCACCTGACCAGCATGAAACGTAGACGAAAGCTTATCGAACTGATGATGGCCCAGAGGCAAATGATCTGTATATTAAAGTTGGAGTTACACCTTTGCCCGGATCGTTGCAACCCTCGTTCATACAAAGCTTACTTAACAATAGATGCATCAAACATCGAGAGTTTGCTTAGCCATCGACATCGAATTCAACCTAAACCACCAGCATTTCACACAGCGCACAATTGATTTACGAGCGATCGACTCATCACAAAACAATCCCGTAGGTTCCTGACCCATCATCCCATTCCGACCCCCTACATCATTCCAGTTAAGAAGCATAGCCATGTCATCTTGACAATAACCCACTCATGCACTGCTGCCCTGTATGAGGTCGAACTGAAATCAAGGAAGCGCTGCAGAACTGATAGAGATAGACGTCAACGAGTGGTTTCTGATGTATTGCCATAGATGTTATCGGCAACGCTTGTGAGATATATATAGATCAAACACCATAACTCTAGGCTTTTGGCCCATGCGCTATTCAACAGTTCAACCAGAGCAAGCAGTTCAACCAAAACATTTAATCTACCTTGAATCAGGAAAATAATGATTACACAAATGAGTCTCTTTGATGGCATTATCGTTGATGAAGTTGATCATAGATTAGTACCTGTATTCGGACTGAAGCGTTATCATAAATAGAAATATGCCAGTTATATAAAAAAAACATTTCAGGTGACAGAAAATATGGATTACATCTCTATGGAGCTAAACCTTGAAAAAGATGTTATGCTCTGAACATTATTTACGATATTATAACATTGCTCTGCAGCCACTAGCAAGAACAAATTTGAACGACCCTTATTAACGATATTATAACAATGCTCTGCAGTCACTAGCATATTATAACAATGCTCTGCAGCTAATAGCAAGAACAAATTTGAACGAACCTTATTAACGATATTATAACAATGCTCTGCAGCCACTAACAAGAACAAATTTGAACGAACCTTATTAACGATATTATAACAATGCTCTGCTGCCACTAGTAAGAACAAATTTAAACAAACACTAGCTGTAGGGCGCACGTCACTAGCCACCTGTGGGGCATACATGTCTTATATTACGAGTGACTTTGCAGTACATTCGTACTTTGACATTGATGAAACGTCCGGATACCAAAAACAACTATTTAATGTTGATCTAATGCGTGACATGCCAACAAGTCGCAAGTGATTTAAACATTGCTGCTCACCATATGTCTTTAGGATAACAGTGTGAGGGGAATTGGCTCGAGAGAAGTCAGTGTTTAAGTCACCTCCAATAATTACATCAATACGGAGTTGACGTGGACATACTCAGTAGGGACGGACCTTTGATTAGCATCACTTAGCATAATCAAATTGATAACTAGAATCCTATTGGGCATATTGTCTGAGCGCGGAGTTAAAATACAAGTATTAACCAATTTACGCAATCCGTCAGGGATGTAGTTAATGTATTCATAGTTAATTGACATGCTTTTGTTAATTCATCAGGCCCCAATAACCAGCCTACGTTTATTTATATATATATATATACATGCACTTCGGCAGCCCATGTACATTGCCATTCTCGACACACAAACGACAATTCAAATCGTTGGCGTCCCGTCACTGTGAGCGCTTTAAAATCGAATTCGAAATATTAGAGCCAGCGGTCTAAGGACTTGCATTATACATTCATCCGTCTTGACAGAGGGATGAGCGGTGACGAGGGGCGGCGGACAATGTAGACTGATGGGTCCAGTGGTGTTACATGTACGCCATATACCTCATCAAACATCGTTCCCACGGCGATTGACGTTAATATCAAATTAAATTAAGAATGTCTTGGAAGATAGAATCACTTGTCGCACTCGCGCTCGGTTTTCTACGTCAGGCTCTTGGATATACCGCACAGTGAACGAGGCGCCGATGGCGGGGACGGGCTTAGCCTCTGCTATTACTTCCATGACCATTGAAATATATTTGAAAAGTCATACATTTATCCTCAAAATGCCTTTGTCTCGGGTATGCCTGGGTAACCTTCAACACCCACGCACAAGCGCACACAAATCTGCACATTCACACAAACACACACAAATCCGCACCAAGACACACAAATCCGCACCTATACACAAACACACACAAATCAGCACATACACAAAACACACACAAACACACAGAAACACACGCACACCCCCCCCCCCCCCCCCCCCCCCCCCCCCACACACACACACACGAGTCAAGTAATTGAAGACGTCGTCGCTGTACAAGGCCCCAATAAATCCAACATCGTCCATGCTTGATCATTGTGAAAGTACGGCAAAGAATGCCGCATATTAAATAAAGTTAGGGAAAAAAAGATGCGGCACGGCTGATCGCTGATTCTGACGTGCCCTTCGTTGACACGTGAGCCCTCAAATAGTGACTTCGGCCTCAGACAGCTAATCAGGGATTAGGATGGTGCGACCCACGCAAAATGAAATTGCTACGTGTAATATAGCGTTCACCGCGCATGCAACCCACAATTGTATGCATCCTAGGTATTACGATGTTGTCTCGTCATTCAGCAATACTAACGGCAGACACATTGGTAATTGTCGCAAGCAGCTTAGCCTTGGTTGCTGAACATAAAATGCAATTAAGAACCAGTTTACACATCTAGCAACAGAGACAGGCTAATGGTATACCCTGACTGAGCCACGTGCTGCTCCGCGATAGGATGTAATCAGAATGAGGCTGGCTGAGGGAATATATCCTCATATATAGCTTCATCATCAATAACATTTTATGTTCTGTTGAGTAACTGTATTGGACATTTTGGGCAATCTGTTGTTCTGTTCATACTACTTACGATCCCTCACCCGCATATTAATGTCTGTGCACCGCCAAATATGAGCAACTCTGCATTTCATGGGCATGCAGCGCACTGACTTCGCGTTGACGTATGGCTTCACTGTTAGTGCCGTCAATTAACTTTACTCCAGGGTTTCACATATTGGGACTGGGCGTGCCGATAGCTTAGATAAGACTACAATGGCGCCATCTGAATGTAATGAAAACTATAACCATAGAGGGCAAATTGAGTATGTGCATTGGACTCGTACTGGATTCTGTGATCTGTTAAAGATGCATAATACGGAAGAGAAATATGAATTTAAGATATCGCAGTTATTAAATGGTTGGTTATACCTATTTAATAAAAGTTTATGTAATATCCATCACCGATGCAATAGCAATCTTTCAAATACATAGTTCCGTTGTGTAATATATTGATCATGTATGGACATCCATGGGTCTTAATGCGCCATCAGACCCATATCTAATGTACACAACGATAATCCCCAGAGGTTATCACTTGATGCTGGTGTGTCAACTCCACTTGAAAGCATCTGAAGTCAGTTGTGATTGCCATTGCTGGCAATATTTTAACAGCTTCAGCAATGAATATTACACAGAATGACTTCATAAGATATTTGTCTCGATTCACCTCAGGTGATATATTGCCGTCGTTTTCTCCGCTGCCGACAAATGGATTAAATCGGCTCTCGTTGTTAGAGCGACTACTTAATTTAATTAAGGGGGAAAACCCCTCGCTTGTTATTCATAATAGTGGTGTTATATTTATGTCCATCAGCGTAGCAATGGATTTTGGTGCCTCAGATATGAGAAGCATTGACCATAGCACATCTGCTTTAGATTGAACCAGATCAATTGGATGAAAAGTCATGCCACATTTCGTGAATACAAGAAGTAATTAACGTTGCATTTATGGTTAGATAAGTCAAAACAATATATATGATAACGTTCAAGCGAGCGAATTTGGTTATGTGGGGTATCTTTCATCAATAACTCGGATGGATCCTAATCTGATCGCGGCCGAGAGTGACAGGGATCATGCTGTTAATTCACTACGTTGACGTTTTAGGCATATTGTTTGGTATTTTTACAAATTGCCCTTTGCGTTTATATAATCAACCTCTTGTGCACAGCTGCTCAACTACGACCGAGTTCGTTGTAGATTATCATTGCTTGACAATTAGCTTGCGTTGTGCCGCATCATTGGTTATGCTGAAACCATATTAATTAACTTAAAATGATTAAAAATAAACTAGAGCATAGCTGATATAACTAATTTGCATAAGTTGAAATTTATAAAGTTACATAGATTCTCTCTACTTTGCTTCTTGCAGAGTGACAATGACAGCGACGGATTTAACTGGATAACTTTGCTATAAATGAACGTCTCTCTTGTTTGTCTCATTAATAAAAATGTGTGTTTCACCGGTTTCTTGAGGGAAATGTTATTGCTGTATCTACAATGTTCCATTTTATGAATGTCGTACCGTAATGCTTGACGCTTGCGACGTGGTTCATATTCATCTGGCGTTTTACTCAATCGACCATTTAGTAGTCCTCCACTCAATTTAATGAAATAAAGTCTACTATTATACTGTTGAACATCGACATGTTTTGTTGTAGCAAACACACACATCCCTGTGTGTTATCCTATTCCGTGTGTTTTTAATCTGTCATTGATGTTTAAGGACAATTCTGCCGGCCGTACCAACGCTCTTGTGATAAGAATAAAGCAGTTGGAGCATATGATGCTGGTGGCTTTATGAGAATATACATAATTACTCATCAATTGTCAGTTCTAGATTGGTGATACCACATCCAAAGTGTATTTTATTAGTGTACAAGAGTTGATACATATAGGCTCAAATTATGCATTTACCTGTTTCTTAAATGCCTTTCTGAATGACTATTGATAGCCTTAATCCCAATTATTGAAGCATGTATCAAATTAGACTTTATTCGGCTTGTATTGTTTCTGAAGGCCAACGCAAACTCGAGTCGATTCCGGAAACAATATGGATGTACAGGTTAATCAAAATAAATGATATTCACGTCGGGCTTGATAAGAGGTACAAGCAACATGTGAGCGTGTTGCCTTCGATTCTTATTGCATCAATTTACATTAAAAAGATACCCATTCATAAATAAATCTAAGCATATACTTTTCTGCAGTGATGAATGCTTGATGCATTTTTGAGCTTCACAAAACAACATGGAACATCAAAATAGATAATTGGATGCAAATATATTTATGGCGAATGTCACGAGTAATCTATCTCAGTGTGTATGGTGGTACAACTGGATGACTTGCATGAACCTGAGCTATTATATTACTATAATTGACCAAATGAAATATCTGCCCTGCAAATATCTGATATGATGTTACTATATTAATAAAACAGAGCGCCGCACAGCCCGTCTGCTGTACTTACCGTCTGATGGAATATCATATAACTGTTGTTATAGCAACATCAACGTGTGCAAGAGCATCGCCACAAATTATCACCTTACTTTAATGCCTGTGCTTAGTGGAGTGGAATTACTATAATGCTATATTTAGTGCACCGCAGTTTGCTACCTACAGCTACTGAGACAATTGACTGTGACCTAATGGAAATACAGGCTTTGAGTTACGCATTTCATTTTAATGAGAGTTATACCAATATCGATTTGCCCTAACAACACACAACCCGGACTTCATTTCCGCAGCTTTGTATCCCAGCCCGATGACTTGCATTTTGCAGTGGCATTTAAGAAATGTATGCGTAAATATCGGCAGAGTCAGATGGCATGTTCAA
Organism: Urechis unicinctus; assembly: GCA_034190875.2. Classification (NCBI taxonomy): domain Eukaryota; kingdom Metazoa; phylum Annelida; class Polychaeta; order Xenopneusta; family Urechidae; genus Urechis; species Urechis unicinctus. The sequence goes on from CM067342.1 coordinate 60,095,951, forward strand.
CCTTGTGTTATTTGCCGGTGAACTCATTTTTTGTAAGTATTGTTCACAGATTGCGTTGTGATCCACACAATAAATACATTACATGTTGCCGACATTGACTATATGTAATTAACTATAAGAACAATCAATTAACTTGCGTTGATGAGGATAGTGTTTTGAACTTTCTCCATCATAATATGGTAACATGTTTGCTCGTATCATAATATATCCTCCACTTCCGATATGCAGGGATGCTGAGGCGATGATACATTGATTATCTTATGCAGTGTTTTGCATACCAGGCTGCGCTACAGAGTATGAACGCAACAACTTGAATGGTAATGTCTAACCCAAATAATACCCGCTTGTAGGCAAAATCAGATGATGTGTTTTGCTGCTTCACGCATATATTGCAGATTGCTTGATTTCCACGGTACATTTCTCTTATCAAAAGCTTTTACCCACATATGCGGAATCGAGGGGAATATCCAGGCGCCGAAATCATTTTTATGTATAACTGTCGCGATTCGATATGACGGAAAATGTGGAGCACACATTTGGCGTTATCTATGTCAACGTGCGTCAGTAGCGGACTACTAATATATATGTATATATTAACTCAGACATAAAGTGCCAGTTAGTAGCTGCAATGGAACTGGATCTCCGCTGGGCCAATGCTCAGGTCGCAATTAAGCTTGCATATCAGGTCAGCGGTCACAGCTACATATTTCGCTCACTGATAATATATCGTATCTGAAAAACAGTTTTAGCTAAACAGGCAAGTAATATATAGCCGCTGTCAGCAGAGAATAAGCTAGGCATCCTATTAGCAGTGAAGTGAGATTTTGTTTGTAAGATTCAAGTCAATGCATAGTATTATAGCTATAGTGGCTAACTGTGACTAATTCACAACTTGTCGCTGAAAGTTTGTTGATCTCGATATATAAGGTTATACTTACCCCTACTAATTATGTCAGGTAGTGACTCGATGATGATCTGCCATTCAGATATAAAACAATTGACGAACATTGTTGTCCACCGGTACTCCATTCAAATAACCAGCCATAACCTACCAGCGAAGGATCTCCTTAGTAAAAGCACATGATGTATTCAAATATTTCGCCATAATGTCAAGCAGAGATAATAAAATAACATGTACGTATAGAGACAGAGGAACATACATATTTGACATTTTATTTATGGCAAACTCTATACATCGATCTACTGCACCAAGGCAGGTCTGAATACATATACGCTACGAGGTGTGGGTGATGAAAAATGTATGCCTCTCTGGTGCCACTTGCTGTAATTTAGACCCCCACACATAAGACTTACAAAACAACTTTTAGGAATTTAACCTGTGTTGACTAGTATTCATGTTTACTATGGACGATCGATTGCTCTTTAATGACCGAAGATTAGCTCCATCTACCTACAATCATTCATGTGCGCTATCAATTGATAGGCAAAGCGCAAAGCACAACATTACATTTCACGGGTTTTACCAAACAAAGGTATTTATAGGTAGAGAGTGTGGAATCTCGGTAGTATCACAAGTATGTCATCGTCTAGTGTAACTGCATATCGCGCGGCGATTGTTAGGAATATATTGCTCTAGTCTCTTGGCTGGCAATGTTATAAGTTTATTGCGGTGACCTGAGCAAACGCTGGTCATGCATCCGCAGATAGGTTGAGGCTGGAGACAACCAACGCCTAAAATAGATAGTTATGACAACTTAGTGAGCGTCAGCTGTACTTTTTGCCATTGTAAAGCCCAATAGATTGTGCAGATTACATTCAAGATATGTCAGAATAGCTTAGAACCTCAATCCCGAATTCTTAGAAAGCATCAACTATAATAATGCATATCAACTCATATAAGCTCGGCGCCGCAAAACATAATGGACCAATGCATGTTGCGTAAAAACGTGTACTTGATGCAAGACAGAGTCAAAAACGTAATCTAAGTAGCTGGCTGTCTTTATTACAGTAACTAGGGCTTCATTTGGTTAAGAAGGACGTCAAACTAAGACCTTTATATCTTTGCCTTCTTCAAAATGCTAAAGGATGTATAGGTTGCTAGTTTTTATGAGCGACAACGGAACCCACCTTCGCGCCTATTGCCCTGACCTCTTCACGACTACGTGCCTTTGCTTTCTATTTGGCTCACTCTCTCTCGCGTTTAACCCAATCCTCGTTTAGCTCTCTCGCATGTTCTCTAGACAGAATGGAAGAATACTTGCCTCTGAGCGCATATTGACAATGTATGGGTATGTAAGTGATTATACTGATGAGGATGACTTCATTTCGCAGTGATAAATGATAAATGAGCAAAATAGCGGCTGCTTCGATGTTCGTGGAATGTAAGTTGAATTCGATGCATTACGTGCACCTAATTGCATTATGGCATGGATGCGACTCACCAAGTAACGTAGCAATTCCCGGGACATGATCTACACTCCGATGTCATGTTTTGCTAATGAGTCATGTTAAAGCTAATAAGGTCGAGATAGACCCACGCGCTCTCAATATTGTAGTGTTAGTTGACAATGAATGCCAGCTTACCAAATTTAAAAGTCACTCAGGCAGCGTGTTTGATGTGTATCTGACTCTCACAACATCCAGCTGGTAATGAAATCAACTCCTGTGAGTTTGACGAAGCAAATAGGGTGGCTATCAACTTAACGCCGTTGGATCAGAAGAACATCGATGCGATCAGGCCAGAGTACTGAGTGATTCAGGTAATATAATAGCTCACGAATTAAGGTCATTTACCTTTTTATATAGACGATTTGAGGCTATGATACATGCTGATTAAAACCTTACTTGGACTCCAATATGTACGATGCCACCGCGTTACACTGCAATACAATCTGAAGAGGTAATATGAACTTGCAAGCGCAGCAATTGATGCACGAGGAATCGCAACAGCAGCTGGCGAAAATGAGCAATGATGGTCGCATACAAATTTACAACGCATCACCGCCATATCATGCACAGAAGGTATTTGCGGGATTTATGCAAAAGCCGTGTGATCAAGCCATATATAAGTTGACAGTTGCACCTTCTCTTCTTGATAAGTAAAACATCAATGATTGTAAATCCCGCCTAGTATCTATAACACTGTTCGTACCTAGCTGAATGATTGGATAATGTTGTACTCTAGCATTGATACATATTAAAGTAGCCTTTGTGGTACAAACCAGGGGCCTTATTTGTGTCACATGTAACCTGCCAAACCTGTTTGTATCGGTTATTCGCTATACACCCGAATGCAGAAGGTAAGTTGTTCAAATTGTAATGCAACGTTAATGTCATATCAGTTTATTAGGCGTTTTTACAATTCAAGCATGTCGCCCTACAGCCTACAGTCCATTGCAGAGACTTTGTATCGGATTAACCACAGATATTTATCAGCATAAATGGCGATATTTCGTTATCATTATTTCGTTCCTTGTTTTGCTCCGCCCGATATCATGGGAAGATGCAAATTTCAGAGAATGCCTTTATACTATTAGTATTGGTCGTCGAAGCTGCTTGGCTTGTTGGTCGTCGAACGTTGGAAACTTGCCTTAAGAAATCAACTGAAATGAGCCATCTGTTTCTAGCACGGAGTAGTTCTGAAGTTAACTTGTTATATAACATATAACATTCTAATGAAGTGAATAGCTTACCATAAAGTAATCAGAAACGATAAACGATTCGACTGGCTGGTCAATACGCTGGGCTCACCTGGAACAACAGTGTATGAACAAATATAATTGACCTTTTTGTATCCGCACGTATCTTACTCCAGTGGAATAAATATTCCTGACCCTAAAAATTTGACCGATAAAGGAACGGTCAGTGAAGTCAAACATGTAGCTCAATTAGGAATATTCTGGAAATTATGTCCAACGTAATCCCCGAACAATTGCGCATACAGACCAACGTAAAGAACCATTTAAAGTGCAAAACGAGTTCATGAGTCGACTTGATTGGATGTGTTGCATGGACAATCTGCGCACCAGGGACCTGCATTTACCACAGTACCATGCAGCAGCCGCTGAAGATAAAAGAGCTCCTAGGATGAACAGACAGACGTTAACTGGTCGCTTCCAGTGTTTGAATAACAGCATTCGGTACCTCCCATAGCGGATAGGAATTCAGACGCTGTCACCGAAACCTACGACGTGACATTGACATGTTATACATGCATACAAAGATACATACAAACATGCATACAAACATACATGCATACAAACATACATATATACATACATACATACATACATACATACATACATACATACATACATACATACATACATACATACATACATACATACATACATACATACATACATACATACATACATACATACATACATACATACATACATACATACATACATACATACATACATACATACATACATACATACATACATACATACATAAATGCATACATACATACATACATACATACATACATACATACATACATACATACATACATACATACATACATACATACATACATAAATACATACATACATACATTAGTACATACATATATACATACTTCCATACATACATACTTCCATACATACATTCGAACATACATACATACATACATACAATCATACATACATTAATACATACATAAATACATGCATGCATACATACATACATACATACATACATACATACATACATACATACATACATACATACATACATACATACATACATACATACATAAATGAATACATACAAACAAACATACATATTGACATACTGACACAGATAAATGCATGCATGTATATACCTTAATTCATACACGCATGAGTAAATTGTCGCAATATGTGCAAGTTTGCAATTTTCTGACATTATTCGCTCGTCTTGCGTTTTGGCTGATAAAGTTTTCATGAAGTACATGGTGTTTGAAACACAGCGGCGCATTTTGCGTAAATTTAGCATGCTATATATCACTAAAGGTAAATCGCACTCGGTGTGTGCGGTTCTTTTATTTTAAATACGAAAAATAATTAGTAAGCCTTTTTTTTTCCGACATCGGCTCGATGCGTGTGTCACTTGTCATAATGCTCCTCTGTGATGATGCCATGGAAATCGTTTTCGGCCAAGAACATCTCATTTCTATCTAAATTAAACTTTAGCATCAATAACGTGCAATGAAAAAAAGAAATCGATATACTATTTTGTGTAGAACGAAATCGATTAGGAGCAAGCTTTTGGAGCGACGTGCGATATTTATTCACAAAGAATACATTAAACGCAACGACGCATTCGGGAAGTTATCTAACGGATTTGGCCACAGTCGTGATGCGCATCGATCCTGGACGTTGAAGAGAAATCATATGTCCCCGCGGGGTTGCTTAAAAGCTGATGTTTCTAAGCACAATGTGCAATGTATGTCATGTTCAAGCCCGTCCACTGGCTTCCCATTATATCACAACAAAAATCATCAGCTTTAAATGTATGGGGTAGTAATGGGCCGTTACGTTATATTACCCGAGTATGTGTTCATGTCTTTTAATCTTATCTGTAATTCAGCCATATCAAGCGATTGATTAATCGATTAAATAGGCGATAATTATCCAGGATAAATCAATTAAGAATAAATTCTTGGACCGCGGTTCACGAATGCGTCCTTTGCAAGGTTGGTTCTGATTAATTCATTATTAACGGATGAATAACAATGAATCCATCTACTGAGCGATTAGTGCTTCATCGGCCTTGGATGCAAATTAAGCTTTTATCGATTATTTCATCGACATATCCAAATGTTGGGCAACTAAGCATTCCCCACAATCCCCGCGCACCCCGGCTCCCCTCCAGCACTGCTCGAACTCTGATGAAACCTGCGAGTTAATGTATTAAAGCTCTGATTCGCAAGACCATTACACATGCGAACATGTATTCACAGGTGAGTCAGCATACTTTACAGTCATAGTGTTATTTAGACTATTTCGAAGTCCCCACTTAAATATTTGATGTACTGAGAAAAAAGAGGATGCCGAAAGGAAGTGAATGGTGTTAGGCAAATATTGGCTGGAACGAGTTTAACTTGTCAAGCACCTTCGTTGATTTGAAATCATAATATTGTTTGTCAGCGCGGCAAATACAAATATTATTATGCTGTCAGCTATGTTTAGGTGGAAAAATGATTTAACATTTTTTGCCAAATTGAATACATCCGCAATGAGTGAGCAATGAATCGATAAAGCAGACATAGTAAGCGTCAGATATTCGCTCCGTTCATTAATGTCATTCCAATTCATTTTTCCGCTAGCCTAATTATAAGCTGGGTCGCAAGATGTCTGTATCGAGATATTCTTAAGCAAGTTTAACACTGTTTGTTACCCGGCCTAATCATCACATTGTGTCTAGCAACTAACGAGGCGGTCCTGCGACTCAATCAAATCACGAATTTGACATTTGGCCAAATGGGCAGGATGTGTGCTAAATGATGTCAGGTCATTGAGAGTTGTATCCCTTTATCCTGTCTTTTCAGGCCGTGTGAGTGGGTCGAGTACGCACATCTGCACCCGGAGTACTAATTTAGCGCAATGCGACCTCCACAAGCATGCTGTCGTTGGACTTTCGGCTTGTACGTACTGAGGACGAATGGGATTAAACACAAGGGTCAATACTTCAGACAGGCTAGTAATAGGATACGCACGGAACCTATGGATTACGGAATAATTGTTCCTCATTTGTTTAACCTTAAGCCCAGGGTGATGCGAGCACAACGAATACCGTCTAATGAATGAACAATGAGCTCTGGTCTTTACAAACATCGCTACGTAGGCACTGATTTCGCGATATGAGGCTTTGTTGTAATATATGTTTGCCGGCGCTCAACAAATCATATCGCTACCTTGCCTGATTACTGCGTTGTTTCCGCCGTAGACAAATTACCACAGAATGCTGTGAGATAAAAACGGCTTGTATTTATAACTGACAACCACCTGGTGGCGATCTTGTTTCCAAAAGATCAAAACCACATGTATCGTGTATTTGTCCAAATGAATTGTGTCGATGATATTTACGCTATATCCAGTGACATATGACAGCTCGAGAGGAGAAGATAGAGTTGTTTCTGCTTGATAATTGATCCAACAGCAAAGCCACGAGTCCGGTCATCGTTAGACCCTCAAGCAGGCAAACCGTGACCACAACAAATCACATAAATGCGTGTGGTTATTACTGTACTGCTCGAGTTGCTTGCACAAATATTTTGTGATATTGTCACAGTGTGTTCACTGGTAACGCGCCATTATATCTGCAAATGTTTCCGACAACATCTTAACAGCCACGAGGGATAATGTAAGGGAATGAAAATATCTAGCATGGTGCATAAAGCTTCATAGACAATATCAATGGTTATGGCGGTTGCTGTGTACATTTTGTTGCCTTTTTTATGTGACTTAATATAGGCTTTATTATTAAAACTGAAAGGCGTTGTAGGGGGCGGGTGCATAGATATAAAGGCAGGAATATTACTGGGACACTGATTCTCCGTCTACCAATAATTCCCCGTGCGAGACGAACATTTTATCATCGTCCGTTGCAAGTACAAGTTTTCATGATAAAATCGGCGAGTCATTAGTATATATAACCATATTAGTCAATTCTATGTTGTTCAAGTTACCTAATTGTATTCCCTTGAATCTTTTCTGAATTCCCTTTTAGTCAGGTCTTTCGCCACGCCAGTTACATCCGGTTGACACAACTGATAGCATGAGGTCACCACCAGCGCAGCACTGAAGCGCGGGCAGGAGACAAGTCATATTGACCCCAGCTAGAGGTTCTCGCTGCGGCACTGCCTATAAGCAGTCAGTATGACTACACATCTGCTCTGCGCGCAAGACAAATGGGATGTCGGATTTTGACAGCACTGAATGGGTGATGACTATGAAATGCCCCTTGTTTTGGTGTGTCGTATTATGGGGATTGTCGCTAAGTCAACATAACCATTTCATGCATGGAGTGAAGTTTAATAATGGTGAATTATCCTGGTGTTCGACATATAAGGCTATCGTGCCTAAATGCAATAAAATTCAAGAGCAAAGTGAAATGTCTCAATTGAAGAAAGAAAGTCAAAATAAACGGTAATGCCTCAAACGCCACTTCATAGCGGTTATTTTAGAAGTCATATACTTCTAATCATATTATATATCGTAATACATCATTCCTACAGTAAATACTCGAATACATGATGCCTACGGTAAATACTGTAATACATCATGCCTACGGTAAGTACTGTAATACATCATGCCAACGGTAAATACTGTAATGCATCATGCCTAGGGTAAATACTGTCATACATCATTGCGTAGGGTAAATACTGTAATACATGATGCCTACGGTAAATACTGTAATACATGATGCCTAGGGTAAATACTGTAATACATGATGCCTACGGTAAATACTGTAATACATGATGCCTAGGGTAAATACTCGAATAGATCATGCCTACGCTGAATACTGTAATACATCATGCCTACGGTAAATACTGTAATACATCATGCCTAGGGTAAATACTCGAATACATGATGCCTAGGGTAAATACTCGAATAGATCATGCCTACGCTGAATACTGTAATACATCATGCCTACGGTAAATACTGTAACACATAATGTCCACGGTAAATACTGTAATACATCATGCCTACGGTAAAAGTTTTAATACATCATGCCTACAGTATATACTGTAAAACATCATGCCTATAGTAAATACTGTAGTACATCATACCTAGGGTAAATACTGTAATACACAATGCCCACGGTAAATACTGTAAAACATCGTGTCTACGCTAAATACTGTAATACTTCATGCCTGTGGTAAATACTGTAATAGATCAAGCCTGTGGTAGATACTGTAATACATTGTGCCTACGGTAAATACCGTAATTGATCATGCCTACGGTAAATACTGTTATGCTTCATGTCTACGGTAAATACTGTAATACATCATGCCTATGGTAAATGCTGTAATACATATGGACGACGACCTGTCTTTGACCGCTTTGTACAGATGACAAACACCAGCACTTATTCATGACACACAATCCCTACACCAGCCGCAAGACATGAATGCATATAGTCTGTCAGCAGCGGGGTCGGAAAACTAGGTTAATGAGGAAATGATTATATAGAATAATATTTTATGTAAAGATACCTGAATATACGCCGTTACCAGCATATTCAACTTGCCTAAACACTTTGCTTCACGTTTCTCAGGTCATTGTTAAACGACCAAACAAATACACAGTTGACGCACGTATGCAATTACCCGTGTCAAATGCTTAAACAAAGTCTACGAATACACCATTAACATATTAACTGTTTTCAAATAATTGCATTGGCTTGCTAACATACCTAACCAAAGTGATTCAACCCTTTCCTGAAATCAAGCTGACTGTCATGGACCCCAGGAACTACATGTAGACATATTGGGTTATACGCTACCTTTGCTTATACTGTTGAAAATGAAGCGTATATAGGTTCCTTTTGTTCTACTCACTTTACCTGTAATGCATATACAGCTACATTGAATTATTATGTGTTAGCTACTTGCCATTAAGTACCTGCAGTAAAAAACGACATAATCAGTGTAACGTTCCAGGCCATCGGATCTGCTTATGCTAAAATCTATCACAGTAAATTCGTGTTGCGGAGATTGAGACATTTAACGATTGAGACCGAATGGCATCTTGCAGATGCGGCATCTCACAAGCAATAAACCAACAAAACCTCACACCTGCAAAAACAACACACACATAGTTGATTGCATGGATTCTGGATGAAGCTAACGTGTCATGGTCAGGGGCAACATAGATCCAGATGAGCCAAAGGATGAGCCGAGATTCTCCACCCGGCTGTTACATTGCTAATTATCTTTGCCGACGTATTTTCCGCGTATGGTGCAGCCAAAGGATGGAGGCCAAGATTCTCCTAACGGCTGCCACATTACTTATTATCTTTGCCGACATATTTACCACAAATGTTGCAGAACAACTCAATCTTCAGCTTAGTGTTATCTTTATTAGTGCAATAATTGAGGTACGTTTAAAGCGTCCACATCTATTTCAAATAAATTGCTGTATATTTTCAACTTGACCACGATCGGTGTAGATCTTGCTCGTTCTTCTCAATTTGATCATGACTTGTGCCGACGATTAACGATGATCTGAAATGTGAGTGCCGGCATCTCTTTTTTTTTTATTGTATTTTCGTCATTTTTCGCCTCATCATATTCAATGCCATATCTACAATCTGACCATCTTTTTTGTCCGCTCCGCCGGACTATAATTGTAGTTCCAGTTGATCGGCCATGGTGTTAGCGCATCAGTAAATGACAAGCGCGGTTTGAGGTCATTCACTCATTGTATCATTAGACAGATCCTTCGCAAATATATAGCCAAATGTTTTAAAGTTGGGGAGTGCTGTTCGTTATGATGTATAATGCATTAATGACAAGCGAGTTCAGCGAATGAAAATTAGATGATAGCTCTTATCGACTATCAGCCGTCATTTCATCTGATAAATTCACAGACGTTGTTATATCGGTGCACACACGCTGATGACCCTTGGTAGTTTACGTGTGTTTTAAGTGCATGCTTTCACTGACCCTATTGAATATGCTAATTGATCAGACAGTGCAAACAACATATTACACATCAGCCGCAGCCAGAATCGGCGTTAATTATTGTTTGAATCTTCCCGCAATGTTTGCGCTTGAAAAGAGCTGACCATCAGCGTTTGCCGCCAAGGGTTTGAGCTACAATATACCAATGAGAGAAGAAGGTCGTCCGAAATTCAACTGAAATGTGATTAGCCTTGGTAACTGACCCAATGAAATTATGTTACCTACGTTGTTTGCTTATGTATTTGATATATCTATATCTTCCACATTGAGTAAATAAACAACAGGTAACTTTGTGCCAAATAAATGATGATTAGTAATATTGTGCAGCTGCATGCGCATTCCTACATTACTTTTCTTGAATGGTAACTGACACTAGCTGGCTCGAACGCGTGCAGTGAATCGCATCTTACGCATATTTGTTGTTACAGTTTGCATGCCCTACTGAGGCCGAATAACTTATACGCTTCGTTGAATATTTGGAAAAAGAGGTGCATAAAAATATACACGAGACATCAACAAACTTTTATTGCACCCATCTGTCAACCTCAAATTTTGCAACATAAAGCATTCACCTGGCTGATGCTTCCCTCATGATCTCTTCCGATGGTGTCATATAGTGCTTTCAAATTGAACCAACATCATTACAGGTGCTATTAGTACATGATGACCCAAACTCCACTAGGTAACCAAGTAAATCGGGAAAACATTGCTGCATTTTATTTCGTGCTTGGAGATTTACAACCAACATACAGATCCGAAGCGTCCATAGAGAGCGCTGAAAGAGCTATTTGTTACATTAAATAGTCAACTATCCACTCAGTCGTCAGATGTATGGGTTTATTCTTCTTGTATTTAACAATTTTTCTAAACATCTAATGCCGCGCTAAATACATGCAAGCAACTGGTATCTGAACTGTTAAATATACAGCAAGTAATATTTGGTAACATATCCATATTAGCATTTAAATAGTAGTCAACACGACTCTATTTGCACGCTCATAGGCTTTTAATTCTGGAGACTCAGTTGACACCTAAGTAAGAGTTTCCCTTGGCCACATTGCGGGACTTCCCCCAAAAGAAGTCACTCTGACTCCGACTTTGCTCTGTGTGTGCCTTTTCTCTTGTGATGTATTTCCTTTCAATTGATTCATGCACCATACACAAGCGCTGCATAATGCTTGGGACAATTCAGGCCTTGGTTCTATGGATGCTGATGTGATATATCAGTTGGCATATGTACAATGTTATGGGTTCGCTTGCAGTATACAATTTGTAAAATTATGTCACGAGCGAGGATTAATTTAGTGAATGTGTTTACCTCGAACGTTTTTTTAGCCGGTTGCATTGCCCTTGTTACAACATCAGGTGCACTGGACTGATCGCTCATGTGACTTTTGCGGATACGATCTGATTTATTGCCGTGAATACCTTAATAGTTGATTGCTTTTGGCAGTTTTTCAGTTGGCACCAGAGTTCATGCTGTACATTGATTTCAGAAAGCTGATCGATATTAGCTGAATGCTAACCAGGGAATCGCGTAATGAGCTGCAGTTCTATTTTATGTGATTCCATGATAATATAGTTTGCAGAGAAACAGTATAGCAGGTGCAAATACAATGGATGAATCAGTGCATTGCGGATTTTCTTTCGTTGATCCCACAGTATAGGAACCATATTACAAACAGGGAACAGTACAAATGAAGCCTGACCTTAAAGTCGGCGCAATTGCTTCAACCATTTTGTCCCGCGTAACGTTTTATACAGACTGTACTACTTTCAGGCTAAACAACCAGTCAAGTTTCCACTAATTACTGATCATTAAGTACAAATATCCTTTATTAACGAATAAAGCATCTTTTTCATCCCTGATTGACATTTCCCTTATCAGTAGGTGTACATTGCGGCACAACCAATACGTTATTACATGTTATCATCATACACATTTTGAAATGGCTTTTGTTTATCTACAGATTGGTTTGTATCGGCAATTCATCATTTCCCTCCCCCTTCCCCTTAGATAAAGTAATTTGATACCATAGTAATGCCACAGAAAAGTCATATGGAACGGCACATAACCAGGCTTAATTCCATTCGCTGCTTCTATTGTTCACAATATACGGTGTCTATTCGATTACATTCAACGTTCTATATATGGGCATAAAGGCTGCTGACGTTTATTAAGTAGATTCCGCAAAAGGATTCAGCGGAATCCAATAATATTGTAGCCATTTCCGATATTTTAGTTAACCTGTTAGAATAGATTCTGTAAGCAGAAAGGCTTCGTGAATAGAGAGGGCATATGGTATAAGGAAATTGAAGGGAGCGTCTCCCTAGAAAAATCATGCCTCAATCATGATTTCTTAACACTGCGTTAGCCGCGGTATAATGGGAGTTTTATGATTTATGTACTTGGGTTTGAACGAACAAGATCCCCCTCTCTCCTACATTTGTTTATTCGAACTATAGGACACCACCAACACACAATAGTAGAGATTGTCATGGTTAACTGTCATTTGTTCCGTATTGTCTTCGTTTTGACAAAATTAAGCCACATAAACAAGTCTTTATACGCACTATCGGCTTCTCTTACATAGCATTACAGTATTGGTGTACATTTGCATTGGTTTTGCAGATGGTAAAATTAAACAGTGTTGGTAAAAAACCCAACCAATTCCGCCGACTGGCGGACAGGTTGTTGTACCCATCGGGCAAATATCAAACACACATTAGCCACAATGTGGCCAGGCTTGAAGAATAATGGCGTGCAATATGAGAGCAACATACGCTTGCAAACTAAACCTGAGGCGGGGGGGTTGTTTATAGCCCTAGAGTCACAACGTCCAACAGTTGGCTGATCAGCTGAATAATTATTCCTTGTAACCATAGCAGCTGAACGACTACTATTGTGCAAGGAATTGTGTTGTTTGTAATTGTGTAGCCTGGGCACAAGGCATCGACGGGATACTAGTTTGTTGGTTGGAACATTAGCTGCCGAATTCTGTTATTCTTTTTAATCAACAAGCTGATCACTGCCTGCAAGCCTACTCTTCATTATACTATATGTATTAAGCAAATCTGCGATCGAGATAAAAACGGTCGTTTCGTATATTGCTGCAACAGGTTGAGCCAGTTATAATATGTTCATGAGTCGAAATACATTATTACCAGCATTGTTCATTTTATTGATCTATTGGTCAGTATTTATTAACTAGTAATATTGTGTCGCATGATATGTGCTCTGGTAATTTGTTTTCACCTGCACTCTATTCTTCTAAAGATGACGCCAAATATCGTCAGGTGGAGTTATGGTGTGAGGCATTGCTGCGGACGAACTGTTTTGACAGCAAACTAGCTATTCCTCCTGATTTACCGAGTACCTTCCCACCCAAGTTACCAATGTTATTTGTCATACATCAACAGATAATAAAACCATTGAAAGTTGCCAATATAACTGGTTGTTGAAGTTGCAGACAGAAATACCTTAGAGTTTTATTCCAATAAATTATTTTTTCTTCGTTCCTTGCTATTGCTAGCTGATTGTTGAATCAAACCGAGTAAAATTAGCGGTTCATTCAGAGGACATCCATTAAATGTAAGAACTGCATTAGTTGAGCGTATACTTTGATAGGGATTAGTTATTCATCTCAGGATCTTTGTAAATCGGCTTCAATATAAAATATCGTCATATATCAACCTGTTAGATAACATTGTATGTATACAGATTATAGACAAAACTAAGCTATAATATCCCAACTGATATACGTGTGGTCCTAGTAGCCTACCTAGTAACATGCTGTACAGGGCAGGACACAGACACAGTGTCATGGCTGAATTCTGATATCTAAGCTTATCACATATTTTGTCTTCATCCGTCACTACCTTGCACTGTTCGTGCTATTCTTATCCGAGTAATCCACTCGTTTGGCCGAAGTAGATATATATATCAGTAGAGGACGGAAACATCATGTCAATGTAGTTTCAAACCTTAAAAAGAAAGCATTCTCGTGAATATTTGCCAATCATTCAAGCTGGATGATTTCATGACCAAGCGACTATACGGGTATGTTTTTTTGGTCTTTGTAAGCAACAAAAAGCAGCAAAGTTGTGGACTGTTAGGGAGTTTGATATGCTATCCGTCAAAAAGTACATTCAAAATCTAAGCACTTCATTAGTAATGAATCTGACACTTAAGATATTTCGCCGACAGTGGCGTTCTTTTTGGTAACCGTGTAATCGTAAACCCTAACACTAAACAATACTATAATATCCACGAAAGCGCAAAGTTTGAATGTGTTTTGAAACTGTGTGATTATATGTAGTCGATCAGAATGGCACCATGGAAGATGTCAATAGACATTTAGTGAAATACGATATCCGACATTATGTGGCACTTGTCAAACATGATGGGATGTTCGGTATGCTTTTGATTGGCCAAGGCAACATTCTAACTGATCACGGCATTATGATTTGATATCTGAATGTGATTTGCTTGATAGCTACCTACTCGTTTGTTATTTAGTCGTAGGTGATAATCTTTGCCAGGTGAATACAAGCGTGTTTTACATAGACCATGCTGGTACATAAAGTTGGATACATGTAAACCGCAAAACCAAATAATTTTTACTGCAATAAAATTATCACACGTTTAGCATAATGTCTCCTGAATGTAACGTTTTATGCATAAATATCGATCATAGAGGAACATACCCATACAATCGAGCCTCGTCCTATGACATTTCCTATACCATCAACACTCGCCTGTTTACGCCAATCGGTTCATAAAGCGGGTTGATTATATATTGCAGCTTTCCTGCCTATTGATCAATATTTCAATTCATTTGCCACGGCTAGCCTCGAGTACAATAGGCAGCGCGGAGCACTATTATGCTATCAAATGCAAATTGGACATTAGACACTACTCGCTTCTATTGCTGTAGGATGTGTATTGCAGAAAACTGTATGGTGGTAATAGGACGCTTACACATGTTGCATATGCATCATTTATTGCGCTTGGCTTTAGCTATTAGTGGCAGAGTAATTTCTAATCTGGTAGAATCTTTGAAAATGAGATTAGGCATCGGATGAGTATAGATGCTACCGTCGCTCATGGTGCATATATAATGTTCCGCGTACTATCAGCGATATCGAAAATCATCGCCTTAAGTAAGTAAGGTCATGGTGCTCCACGAATACCAGTGTGAATGCCTGATTTCAAATTATAGATCACATTGTTAAATGCATCTATACATAAACAGCAGTGCAATTAATATCTTTCAATTACAATCACAACGCAAGTTTGGAAGTTGCATCGAGCTTATTGGCAGTGCCATTCTAAACATGTTAAGATGTTGCCATAAAATTTAAAATATGTTCTGGTCGAGATTTTTGAACCCTTAACCACAATAAGTAAGTCAATACCATTCCATTTGCAAATTGCTTTCTTGGTTTCTCTGTTTAACCACAAAACGTAAAATGCAATCAACAATCGCCCATAACCGTTTTTAACAACGAAATGCCATGATTGCATCAAAATTATTTCTTATTAGTTAATTAAAGGGAGCATTCCCAAACAAGCGTCTTACATATGGCTTCCAGTAACAGTCATCTATTGCGTAACGTAAAACTAACCAACTCGACAATCTAGGTAAGGTGTTTTTCAGGCTATACATGTGGTTAGGTAACGAGGAATGCGATATGCGGGGACAATATTCATAAGCTACTATATGAAGTTTATACTGATCATTGAGCGTCACCTGATCCCACTGACATGATGCTTACGTCCTTCAAATCGTGTTGAACGAAGACGCAACACGGTAGTAGAGGTCGAAAGGGGAAAACTTTGTTATCGTCCGAAAGTTGTTGATATGCCGAAAATGGCGCACTGTTGGAGTTTATGAGATGCTATTGTAGCAATGAAAAGCTTGGCACTAAAAACAACATGCCCTGTAGTAGACATTTTGTTTCACTTATTGATACTTGACTGGACCGCGCGGTGCTTTATTTCTCTATTTGACTGGTTGATATTCAGGACTCGAATAATTAGTTCAGACTACTTAGTATGATACGATGAATGATTGCACCTACTTGCATACGGGTTCGTTCGGTGGGTTATATCCCGCGGGTATGATCCACCTGCTCGTGCAAGACGCCTTAGTGGTTGTCGAACCTGTAAGCTGGCATTAATCTGTGTTTGTCTTGGTTATCTAGGATGAGAGAGGCGACTTTACGCGTGGCATCATGAACCGTTAATGTTTCTCGACAAGTGGAGGCACGGTATAAGAACATATATGGTGATAGTTACTCTGCAATACCGTTATCTTACTACATAGTATAAGGCGACACGGTCGATTAGCCAACATATAATGTACTTACTTACAGCCAGCTTAAATTGGAGTTGCTTATACAGTGTGTATCTAGTTGATAAGCTCAAGCAGGTGGCTGTGAAAAGAAGAGGCGTATTCGCATTAAATCGGGCGACAAAGCATATCGTGCAACATTTACTGGTTACTTAAAACCAGATCACATGAGCAGGATTAATAATTGTTTGTAAAAGTTAAGAATTATTGGGTTAAATGTTGCGAATTGGAGAACACATATATATACATAACGTTAGTCGAGTTGTTAGATAGTGACGATTCTTATATAGGAGAATAGAGTATAATATTCCCTTCCTATGTGGGCTAATGTGCTGCTGAGCCTTGCCATGTTGGCAGTCAGATGGTTGTACGGTAATGAATAATCGCAGTGTGCTTTGTTTCCTCTAAACCATAGCTTACTAATCAGCATCTGTAAGTGTGAACGCAGTGGACCCCATTGTGGTCTAACTTATTGCCCATAGCTTATCAGTGCAGCAAGCGCTAGACGACTAAGCATTATTCGCTATACTCCCTTTCGATAACCGGCACCTTGCGTTTGCAAGTTGATTTAACAATGCGACTTGACAATGCTTTGCAGTTGAGCGATATTAGGGCAGGTTCACGTATGAAGTTAGGTTATCTTGTCTTGCTTGTAGACACGCAGAAAAGGGGCCGAAATCGAAATATACAGAACGGCATCTATTTCAATCGACATCTGGGATGTCATGGATGCTCAGCTTTAAAACCTAAATTCGCAGCACTATTGCCATGTGATGGCCCCTTCATCCTCTTGATTGACTCGCAGTTAGTTTTTTTCCGCATATCGTTGCACAGTTATGGAATGCATAAACCGTGCGTGGTGTCCGTGAGTTCATTGTGTGGAAGCAGTATAATAACTTAACATATTTTACTATATCAATATGCCTGGTCATAAACATTGATATACCCGTTATAAGTTGCTGTAGACAAAATGCGCCAATAATGCGAACGGAATCTCGAGCTTAATCACTGCGAACGTTCTGTATGTCTAAATTGGTACTGTTTCAGTCTATGTCTCGTTGGGAATGCAATGGGGATACCTTACAGTTGTGCAATAGCGGCATTAACGATCACCATGACAAGACACACAATCGCAACCTCTGTTTATTAAACAAGCTGCTGAATCATGATATCAACATTCTCGCCTAAATTGCCTGACAGTGGACCCACCTTTTTTGCTTAATGCAAGTTCGGCCAAGAATAATAAACCCTACCTGCTTGATAACCACAAACAACAATGGTTCTAATCTTTACACAGACATAGTTGAAAATAGCGGGAAAAGATCATGGAACAGTTGCAGAGAAATGCCAACGAAGTCGCTGTTTTGTGCATATTGCCAGAGTTACATTATATGTTGGTGGTACAAAATGACCACAACGCTACATATGACCTAATGAAGGTCACGGAAGCAGCAATCGACTAAATATGTAGATTCTACCGCTACAGCCCAATCAGCCACAGATTAACGGACGTCATTATTAACACTCTAGAAAATAATCTGCGCACTTTCAAAGGTTTGTGACTTCATCTTTCAAGTTGATGTTCCGTGCGACGACGTAGTGATCAATATTTTTCACTATCATCGCCGACTACAAACTGACTCAGCATGCGGCAGCATCTAAGCATCAAGACATCAAAGCTCGACCATAGACAAGTTGTCACTATCACTAAGACAGAGGAAGGTGCCGTGTCTGGTTTGAAAAGACGTGGCAGCAATATCCCTATCCATGACCAACCCAAAACTCGAAGAGAGCTGACTGTCGGTCGAAACTACTGAAAAAAAGAACATAAGAACATCAAGAACTAGCATCAAATTCCTCCACTAAGCAAGATATTGGAGCAAAGCCACACCATATTGATCACACCAACGCTGGAGTCAACTAAAGCAAGTACGAGGTAGATGAGTGCGTAGGTAAGTAAGCAGGAGAGTAGGTGGGTAGTGAGGTGAGTAGATGAGTAGGTACGTAAATGTGTAGGTAGATTGTTGGTTGGTTGGTTTGTAGGTAGGGAGGTAGGTAGGTAGGTAGGTAGGTAGATAAGTAGGTAGGTAGGTAGGTAGGTAGGTAGGTAGGTAGGTAGGTAGGTAAGTAGGTCGGAAGGCAGGTAGGTGGGTAGTAGGTAGGTAGGTAGGTAGGTAGGTAGGTAGGTAGGTAGGTAGGGTAGGTAGGTAGGTAGGTAGGTAGGTAGGTAGGTAGGTAGGTAGGTAGGTAGGTAGGTAGGTAGGTAGGTAGGTAGGTAGGTAGGTAGGTAGGTAGGTAGGTAGGTAGGTAGGTAGGTAGGTCCATTGGTCCTTGAGTACGTAGGTAGGTGGGTTGGACAATGAAAATTCTATGGCTCGTTTATAACTACCGATAGTTTACGAGCTAAATTTTTTTAATACAACTCACGGATATGTTCCATACAGTCAGCGTAGTTACCTTGCAGCTTGATATGAATAAGCGACTGTCATAACGATTCTCTTTACTCCCATTCATTAAAGTGTTGCTAAATTCATTCACGCGCCAGCTTAACCGCTTATGTTAGCTTATTGCAGCGTTATACTTGCTTTATAGGGTCATTGTGACATCGCATTAACACTGCAATCGGTTCTTGTAATATCAGGCAATATAATGTACCTCTCTGCGCACCTGAAGGTCATTGGGTGGTCCACATCTGGTGATAGGCGTTTTAGGGCGAAGTGAGCACCTTACCAACAACGAGGAACATTATCCTTCGCTGCTTATAAAAGACAAATCATATAGTGCATACACTTAATAAATCTCTGAAATCGGTTTCAAAGTCTTGACTATTTCGATCGGAAACATTGTCGTCGATAAACATATTGCTAAATTCCTACTTCTAGACGAAAAAGCCATTGTGTGAAGCACAGGGCAGTTTGACTGCGAATATTTCTAATACAATTGTCAACGGTATGCAACAAAACCATCCGCACTGCCCGAGCCTGGCCTTCATTGCGACCAAATTCGCATATGCGACTCCATTTAAGTAGAATTCAGAGCACGATGAAAATCATTTTGATACTTTAGGAATAACAATCACTAACCGTTTGCTTAGTAGACATATTATGCGTTAAGCAATACGACCATATATCATAACACAATGACCGGGGAACATTAATGTTATGCAAATCAGCCTTTCTATAATACAAATGACGACGTGGATTGTATGGTCAAATTTATCCATCCCCAAGTATTTCAAGAGAACTATATTGAATCCACACGAATAGATATTTATAAAAAAATAAACTTAATAAAAGGGACATCCAGTAGCCTGGTCAGTGGGGTCGGGTAAGTTGGCCGGGCATTCGGGTGTTGCCTATCTAGAACGGTTATGTGATGATAGGATATGGGGTATGCATGGGGGGAGGGTGGACCCGTGATACGCAGGTCACTAGGAATGTAGAGCATTAGCATTGCTCAGTGGAGTCAGTTTGAATAATGGAGGTGTAATGTTTCTAAGGGAAAACACTCTTGATGTTTACAAGTCCGTTGCGTTTTATTTTTTGCCACATCACAACCAACCTGGCGTCGAACGATTGACGGCCACTTGCTGGCTAACAACATTTTTACGACAAGTTAAACATCTGATCATAACGTTGCTATTGGATATGCTCTTGTCATGGTCTGCTGATGACGTCAAGTATATTGTATACAGTGGCGGTTTGCGGCACTCATATGGTCCACGGGGGAAAGAATGGCCTCATATGACATATCTGGTCAGTTTGAAATTGCCCTCAGAGAGACTTATATAGCAGTACCCAACCAACATGCTGACGTCATTGATGTTACACAACTGGTCCCTGAACTGGTGCATTTGCTTTGAGCGGAGAATGATGTTACACTTCAGAGACAAGATCGCGCAAATACGCCCAATGACCGATGCAGAAACAGTTCGTCAATCTGTGATTGATGAATATTTACAAAGATGGCCACTCAAGAGTGCCGGTTGAATGATGGACTAGGCATAAACACTCCATGGTTCATAAATCCCCAAACAATGGGGACGAATCCATGCAGTATTCTTCGTGGTAATACAATTAGGTCGGATGTAATTAACTCGTAGAGCAATTGACTATTTGTTACAGCAGTAACTGTTCGTTATTTCGCAGTTATGTTGCGACTCGCCATGTCATTTCAATCACAAGTGAACAGTCAAACTTCGCTCCATTTTCTCGCGGCTGCGTACTTCCAATCAGTATTCATGCGCTCTAGGATAATCACCAGGGCAGTAACTATTTTTGCCGAAAACCATAATAATCCATAAACCTCACTTTATGCAGCAATTCATTATTTTGAAGGAGGACCCTTAACAATCAGTGGATGTCATGTGTAAATGTTGTCACTAAATTCTAATTTTTCAAAGATGCGGCTAGTTACCGTTGGAGCCACGCTGTAGATCCATGACGTATAGGCACTGAACTACGGTTTCAATTGGAGCAGGATAGGAGGCAGGGACACGCTTTTTGTCAAGCGCTTAGATATTAATGGAATCGTTCCAATTATATTGCAATCTTGACTGAAGGTTGGTCAATGAATCCTCCTTTACGACTGCCTCATTATTCTGCTTTATGGAATCAAGTAGCTAAACAGCCTCGTGTCATATAATTAATCTAATTAGTGTAGAATTATCATTAGATCTAACTAATGCTTCTCGACTGTCATTGATTCATGTGCAATTATAGCTAGATATCGAGACGATGGGCTATCATATGGTGTGTACGTCGCTATACCAATGCCATGCATAATTGCAGTCTTTGGATACTTCAATATCAGCATCATCGAGGACCACCGCCAAAGATTCGATGCAGCGATAATTAGGCTGTACACACATTCAAAATGTTGATGCTTCTTGGCAATGTTATCTGTCTTCAGTAAGTATTACGATGGGCGATTCTAGTTTTTACAAGCTGGCTATCCTGTGACAGATTCCCAGTATCGCCTCTGGACATTTCACTTCTACTGCCGCAAGATGTTTAAATAGCCGCGCGCTGGTGTTAACATGCATTAATATCCCAAATCAGGAATTTATCAAAGACAGCATGTTGATCAATCCAGCATTTTTTGAATCCAACACATGCGCACCGGCACATTATGCTGCAGGGCATCATAGAGGCATGTATTGTCCACAAACTGGTGTCTAGGGGATAGAAAGCGAGAAATCGCTAATTGTTAAACTAACATTTTCGCGGATCGGACAGTCCCATGACAAATCTCTGCTGAGTCTAGTATCGAAGGTACTTATCATACTGCAGTGGCGATAGGAGGGTAGCATGCGCCGCCGATCGAAAGATATTTCTGTTGTATTTCAGATGTGTTTGAAAATTCCGCAGCAAAACCATTTCATGCAGAGGGTGTAATACAATAGTTTTCTCAATGGCCGACTTTCTCCCGCATACGCCATTCATACTCTGTTGAATAGCATGTGCAATAGGGAGCACGTGTTACGTTCTACAACGGGATCACACCTGCTTCAAAATTATGACTGCTCTTTGGTATAATATGGCACGTCATTGCAAATATTCAACGTGTTGGCTAAATGCACTTACATCACTACGACAAGCTTTGAGAAGCGCAACATCAGAGCCTGGGATACCATGATTGATTTCATGTGTCAAAGTTCGGATATTATAAATGTCCTGGCAGTAATGACGCATGTTATGACGTTTTCACATTGCGTTTGCCCTCCATGTCGGTTCTGTTGTCTCAATCTCCGGGGCATTCACGTGCAATTTAAGGCTTGCTGGGCGTACAGATCACCGCACAGATAGTGTTTAGGTTTGGTTAATTGTAATTACAATACGGTGAATGTACGCCAGTGGGAACAACAAGACGATATCATGTCGGTGATAGATGAGGACGATTGCGATGCTCCCCTTTCGTGTCAGCTCCCACTTGGTCAAAACCTGTTACCCAGTTCAGGCTGAGAAATCCACGGCACTAGGACGAACATCTAGCAAAATACTATTGAGCTACCGGGTCGGTTTTGTAACGTAATCTTTCGAGTCACGGGAAGCGTTTACTCAGATGATCAGGTTGAATGGCGGGCCGATTTCTGAAAGGGGATGTACCTGATCCTATAGCTCAATGGTAGCGAGCTAAGCCTCGAGCGAATGTGCATTAAGGGGAGCTAAGTGTCTTGTTTGATAGAATGTGCGACCAAGTTAGCCGCTCCTATTAAAACAAAGCAGCTTGCGTCAGCGAAATGGAATAAAAGACGTGGCAAGTGCTTGACCGATGTTCCTTTTCATTCCTCATGTTAGCGTACATATTAGTTTCAGCAGCCAGAGCATGCCTGACTGTAACTGCTCGGAGAGAGACATTGTGAAAG
The DNA here is from genome assembly GCA_034190875.2 of Urechis unicinctus. NCBI lineage: Eukaryota > Metazoa > Annelida > Polychaeta > Xenopneusta > Urechidae > Urechis > Urechis unicinctus. The sequence goes on from CM067342.1 coordinate 60,119,310, forward strand.
AGATGGCAACGATATTGAGTGTACCGAGAATCACACATTAATTATGAAGTGCGTGACCGTTTTCAATGTAAACATCATGCATGTATGTATGTATGTATGTATGTATGTATGTATGTATGTATGTATGTATGTATGTATGTATGTATGTATGTATGTATGTATGTATGTATGTATGTATGTATGTATGTATGTATGTATGTATGTATGTATGTATGTATGTATGTATGTATGTATGTATGTATGTATGTATGTATGTATGTATGTATGTATGTATGTATGTATGTATGTATGTATGTATGTATGTATGTATGTATGTATGTATGTATGTATGTATGTATGTATGTATGTATGTATGTATGTATGTATGTATGTATGTATGTATGTATGTGTGTATGTATGTATGTATGTATGTATGTATGTATGTATGTATGTATGTATGTATGTATGTATGTATGTATGTATGTATGTATGTATGTATGTATGTATGTATGTATGTATGTATGTATGTATGTATGTATGTATGTATGTATGTATGTATGTATGTATAAGATTTGTGTTACTTAGCCAATGGGGGGAGATGCACTAAAAGCATGATCATCGGCTTATTGCAATTATGCTTCCTGCCACTCGCTTATCATGCATGCATACCAATAACTGTAGACAGGTCCATTTAGAACCTATCGTTAGGTTATAGATTGTGAGGTACTAATAGCATGGCAGTTCTTATTAGGGTTAGTCACTTCGGATGAATGATTTGTTCTTCACTAGCACATTTTGGCGTTTCAAACTCTGACGAATGATATTATGACTAGTAAACAAAGCATCATTGCAAATTGGACATCAAAACGGAACCTAACAGACATTTTCAATCAAACTTTTTTGGAACACTTTTTTCCACTTAATATAATCTGAATATTCGGAGAGTCGCCTTCGTACAAAACAAACGCAAAATGAATATATTGTGATCAAAATGCAATGTAGCTGTAACAGGGTGCTGGATTATAAATAAATGAAATATCCTTATTTGACAGGATTGAAGGCAACTGCCAATTTTGGCAAGTCACTAAATTGATGAAACATATTAAGCATGACCTCGAATTATAACGTCGTCAAAATCGGTGATGGGTACTGATAGTCACAGCTGATGTCTCATCTTTCTCAATTATTTATGCACATAGCGCGTTCGTGTTGCAGAATTGTCGGCTGCATAATTGGTACCTTCGGCTGCATGCTTTTGTTGGTCGAACCCAATCGTTTTGCGTTTAACAAGAAAATGAGGTGTATTATTCAATCAACAAATCATCGTTACGAACACATATATGCTACAATGTATAATTTTGCAGAAACCAAATAATGAACCTCTTTTTGTAAAATAGCCACTTTACCTTCATATCGTAGCAGAATAATGTGTGTTGCCATCCATTATTGCTATTATACATGTCCAATAAATAGAATACATGAACACCGACACCAAATTTACCATTTCATTATATAAGATTTGGAGGCTATAGATTATGAAGTTGTTTCGAAATGCCGTGGCTTATTAGGCGTGGTCGATTCATAAAGCGCTATATCGTTTATCATTAAACGCTACATTGCTCTTAATTCACATTGCCTGGGGTTACTTTCGGAGATTCTCATATTGCTTATCCATAAGTCCTGTGCTTCACATCATTTAAGGTGATTTATCATCACTCCATAGCATATAATGAATAACACGCTAATGCTGGTGTGTGATAAAAAATCCGTACTCATCTGATACTCGTACCCACTGACAATTCGCGTACCGAATCCGTACTCATAACGGATAATATTTTCGAGTTTTATATCTTCTACAGACTACTAGGATTGCTGTTAACCTAAACGATACCGATTAATTAATTTTTGAATATACGCAAAAGGTTTATAACGTGCGGTTCGCTGAGACATTGCATCAGATGAGGGTCTGAGATGTGAAAGCAATGAGAGTGCTTGAGGCTAGAGTTTGAGCATAACTTAAAGCTCAGTGATAATAACCATAAATAATGTCGATTATCAGCCAAACAATTGACAACTTAATAATAATAGCAAGATTTAAAATTTCAGCGATGAGCGCTTTTATATGACCATTTGTCTGATATATCTACACACAATATAAATATACGCACCTTGGTGTTAATATTAAAAGCGACGTCTTCCTACTTATCATACTATACATGGTAATGTTGATAACCCCCTAAGGGGCCTTTTTGTTGTGTGCTCATTAATATTCCAGATATGCACAGTGCAAAGTTCTCGGGTTAGTTATCGACATTAACATGTATGGGCCGAATAATGGAATACTGTAGATCACGAAGACTATGCAGGGTTCTAAGTAAACGCTGGCGTCGCATTTGAAGTGTGATTAAATAAAACCAATTACCGGTCATCTAAATTATAACATTGGTAGATGATCCCACATCCATGAAGAAATGGGGAACATATTAACCGCCCGCTCCCCCACCCCCCAACCCATTCTTCTAACTTACCAATTGATGCGACCAGCAGTCAGAACGACATTACCAGGGCTTAAGCATAGTTGTTGGTTACAAATCTCCAACAGCAGCGTTTTTGTCCAAATTGGGGATTGTCGGAAGCACCCATTGCTGTAGCCCGTCGCGACATCTCACGGTCAACGGACGTCTCGCAAAGGAGAAGGCTTAGTTACTAGTAATCAGCTTCTTAGCATGGCTTCAACGAATAAGCTTATCGTGACTCCATCAAGCATACATTTATACATTTGTTGTCTGTGCGCGTGTGTGTTTGTGTATGTTTGTGCGTGTCCGTGCGCGTGTGTGTTTGTGGTGGCCCTAATTATGTATTTTCTATGTAATAATTATACAGGAACTTTAATCGCTGAATTGAAAGACAATTGACCTTGGGTATATAACATTACATTTTTTCATACCCAGCAATTCCCTGATAGTGGAATCTATGAGTGCCTTAGACAGCCTTACCCTTAACATGTAGCGGTGAAGTGATATTTCGTCGATGCTAGAAACACGTTTTTGACATTCTGCTAAACAATTTCTTTATCATTTGTCAAACGATTCTCTTCGATTATCATATCTGAATCTGACAACTGCCAAACGGCTTAGATCTATTGCGCAACCAAATGTAAAACGGCATTTACGTGTCCGATTGTTATGTTGATTAACATGGGCCACATTAACTGCAGCTGTCTATGTAAACCAATAAGGGGAGAACAGTTCACTTCTCATGACGTCATATGAATGAAATAGTGGCATATAGGGGCTGGTTTTGACAGATACATCGATACTTCTGGAGCAGTAGTACCAACGAAGCATTGCATGGTAAATTAACGTCTTATTGCCGACTAGTAGCAGTCAGATTACACTTTATCTCATTAAGTGTCCCATTAACTCGAGACATTTGTCGGTATTTACACGAACAGACGAACATCGTTGTGTGATATAAGCGTGTTAAATAAATAATACTGTCGTTATATAAATTATATAGAACACGCCATTTAGATCAGTCCACCTTCGTTTGCTCCATGCGCATGGAACGATCAAACAAAGCTACAAATAGGGCAGCTAAGTGGTTTCCTGATGGATGTAGAACGCGTGTATGCTATTTTACGTGCTGAGACAATAAAATGCCTCGTTTTAATACATATATATGGATATAGAGGCAGTTAACCCACACATTGCTAAGGTCTATGAGTCTAAAGCGAATTTGGGTAATTGGGCCGCACACGAAGGTAGACTGATCTAAATGGCGTGTTCTATATAATTTGCATAACGACAGTAGTATTTATTTAGCACGCTTATATCACACAAAGAAACCACGTCCGATCAAATTGACAGCGGCCATTAAGTGGCCAACTACACATTAGCGTTTCCTTATGTATTAAAACGCTGAAAATGATTGTCCAAATGAATCACAGTGACAACGCAGTAGTTAAGTATGTGATCAAACATGCTTGTTCTAATGCCCTTTCACCTTTGGGTCGCAATATTGCTTACCTAAGACACAAATACAACATTAATGTACATAATGAGGTGGGGTTCAATATCACACAGATTATCAAGAAAGATTCGTTAACAGATGAACAGAATGCTTTGGTCTGTATCTTAAATACATTGTTTTGTGTTAAAAACAATGAAATTATGATTGATGAATTTGACGATGAAATGATTTATTTGATGATACAAGATATTTTAGTATCGTAACAGTTTTATCTCTTTTTCCGTTGAATGTATCACTATAGTTTAAATTTATGTATCACAGTTATTGTTTATGCAGGTACCTTGAGTACGAAATAAACATATATATATTGCAACGGAACTGCTGACTGTAGTGTTATTGAAGGAAGAGAACATATCCACCATTCAAAGAGAGGAAGTGCCACTACAAGCAGGCAAGTTGTCATCGTACCTTACAAGCCTTGTGCCATGGTACTTGATTAACAGCTAAGACGTGGTATTAGTCGTTGAGTAGAGTTCATTTGAATAGGTAGCCTAGTCAATTCAATTCATTCAAACCACAGAGACTACTGCCAAGGGTTTCTTCCAAGTGAGTCATTTAATTAGTATTATATACCACTGGCTCTGTAATGGGTTGGTTCATCCTATAATGATTGAAATTGTTCGTGGTTAAATGAAACCAGAGGGCAATTAGGACAAACGTTCATGATATCTAGACTAATACTATAGGGTGGGAAAAGAAGGAGTGAATGATACTGAAATAGCTGTAGACCATTTAGAATCCAGCAAATACGCGACGCACAGAGAATATACAGCATTAACTCAAATTAGTACTTCTTTATTAAAAAGGAAGGCATGGAATTTGTGTTGTAACTTCATCTGATAAAAAGCCCGTTATTAACTAAGCCGACCTCATATAAATCAATTCATCCTGTATTACCTTCTCGCTATACTTTACACTAATCCCTAGAGCCAGATCGTGTTCCGGTTGAACACTATTGTCTCAGAAGATGGGTCACGTTAGAGGTGCTCGACAATCCATGACGGACTGGATGCTATCAAGAAGTGATGCTAAGATATTCGGCACTCACTCCAATACCTATAAAACCAGGCACTTGGGAAAATAATACCAAAGGGATAGCTTGAGACAGAGCCGTGATTGGTGCAGCCAAAGAAACAGCAGCTGCTCTAAGGCTATATATTCCCTTTCATTAATACTCTGTGTATGGCTTTGATGTGACTTACATAAGAAATATTGACATTTTCATCTCGAATCTTTCCCAGTCGGTTCTTACGAATAATCGGGGGCATTGAGACAAGTTTTTGTATGTAATGCTCATTAAGCTGTATGATACACCTCTATCCATCTATCTATGTTATCACCCGTTCTTTGAAATTCGCCGCCTTCAATTTTCCAACATTGCCTATGCATCATAGTACGTATTTAATCAGCATAACCATTAGCAAACTCCTCGTGAATATACACCATTCTTTTCGTTGTATTTTAGAAAGTATAACTGTAACAGTTCGAAAATAATAACCGCTGTTACGAGTGAGCACTTACAGAGGAATACCTGGCTTTGTATTAGGCGAACGAGCCGCCTTGGATATTTGTCTCCCTACGATCCATAAGAAAACATTTTATACAACACTATACGCAAAACAATCAATTACTTGCTTTGCCATTTGTGGAGTTTTTTGTGTGTCGTTTTATCGGGTTTATTTGTACAGAATCTATACTAACCAAAACGTCCCTCTCTGACAATGATATGGTGAAGGCCATGTCATGATGACTTACATCGTGCATAATTAGACCTGTATAATAAGTAAACTTAATGTGTTGTACAAAGTCACAAAAGTCTTACCTCATCGGCTTAACAGTTGTGTAATACCAAACATCACTACATGGCCAGACAATTATGACCTCCTGTGTAAAAGTGCTTTGAACATTATTTATAACACAGCAAACCGAAAGCGGGTATGATGCCGGAGCAAACAACAGCAATACCCTTGAAAGCGACCTCCCTATAAGCACCGCCAGGTGTGGGTGTATGACCGCTTTTGCACCTGTCCGCCAAACACCGATTAATATCTAGCCATTAGATCTATGTCAAGAGTTGCTGTTAGCAGCAGAGTAACTGCTTTATTAATGACGTAGTACGGGCGATGAAAGGGGTACAACAAACATCACACCGATCATTACTTCCGTATGAACAACTTACAATTTGCTGGTAAGGGCAATGCATACTTAGTTCGGTTGCTTACCATGCGTTGGTGGATTCATTAGGCCGTAACAACCAACTTTAAGTTGAATAATGATGGCTCTTTTCTCGCAATGTGCTGCTTGTAGCGCGGCGAAATTGCAAGCGTGAATAGTGAGCGTGACAAATTGTGGCATTGTACGACCCGATTCAATGCGCCCAATTACGCACACACACACACACACACACACACACACACACACACACACACACACACACACACACACACACACACACACACACACACACACACACACACACACACACACACACACACACACACACACACACACACACACACACACACACACACACACACGGACTTTGCCCTTCTCGACACGTGAAGCACAATTTACAATGTGTCTGGGCGTCTCGTCAAAATCAAAATGAGATTCGCTCCTTGTCCGTGGAATTATTCAGGGACAACATGTCAGCAGCTTCCTTGTTTAATATTGATTAATGCCTCTATCAGCCAGGCTGCGATCCATTTATGGCGTCATTACTCTCTGATAGGTTACAAAGTGTGCGGCAATGGTTGCCTACTTACCTGGAATTACATTTGCCTTATCGTCACAGCAACTTGTCTTCGCTAAAGATCACACACTCTTAAACTTGATTGGCCTATTGTTTATTTCGTGATTCGCGGAAGGCTTTAGTCTTTTGCATGCCTTTTTGTTCCTTAAGGCTATAGTTTATGACGTGTTCTGATTTATCTAATGCAGTAGCAAAGTAATGATCGCGCAGCCAAATATGCCGATAACATGCGTCGTTCTAATCGCGAAAACAAGATGAGAAAACGTTTGGTACTGGGGACTTATATTAACCGGCCCACAACTACACGGAATCAGTTTATTTTGCATTTATGACCGACCTTTATCTCTACGAGCATCTTATGTTTGAAGACATAAAAAAATTAATATAATCAAATTCGTTTTCATTCCGTATCGGTACAGCAATCCTACTAAGTAATGGTTGAACCCGAAAAAAAATAGCGGATGACGCACCGAGCTTCTTTTCCCTTTCGCTCAAAATTCGCTAACTTAACCTTTCATTCTACCCACAGCTCCAAATTGCGGATCCGAATAGGCACGAGCTATCGCGGTAGAGCTGTATTTGATTTTGGGAGCTCTGGCTGCATCATGCGCAACCCGCAAAGACATCTGTGACGTGGGCCTTTTATAATTCTCCAATATCTTTATTTGATTTCATTTGAGCAAAGACACTTCTTTCATTCGTTAACCTGCATAACATGAATAGCATAATGGCGATAATCGGTGACTATTACATAAATAGAATTTATTGTGACGAAATATATCATTTACTGGGCGTAGGCTTGTTATCAGCGGATCGTTGTCATTAAAGGTAAATTACAGATGAGATGTAACGCCATGCATGTATTATATGATGTAATATAGCAATCTTAATTGCCAGTTGGTCGAAAGGATCTTTTTTATAAGCCACAGTCGCTTCGTCACAGAGCAGCACTATTTCGCTTAACGATCAATATGTTTTCGTTGCTCGCTTGGTTTACTACACCGTATGTAGCCAGTCAATTAGATGCTAATGGTGTATAGACATTCTCCTTTGTCGCATCAGATAAAGATTCCTGCCATTAATGCATGGCTACCCTATATCCTCACGATATTGTCCACGTAGAAAAGTATTAATAATGCCAGTTGTTAGGCCCTGCAGATGTCCTTCAGTGCATTTAATTGGTTCCCGAGGGCTGACATATTTTGTTCTTAGCTTTACATTCACAGTATTCACAATATATATTTATGTATTAATGAATTGCTTCATAAGCCACACGTTGGACAACGAGATACAACTTCGGAATCATATTCATAATTCCGGAACTGACGTTACCATGGGTTAGTTGATTGAGCTACTGGAGTCAGGGTTAAGTGATTGAACATTGCGCTGTGACAAGGCAAGGTGGTGCATATTATCATCCAAAATAAAGGATTCATAAATGGCCAGTTAATTCAATCGGCAGCGAAAACAGTTCCTTCCTCTGAATGTGACCATTGTCTTTTTCAAAGCTTGTTCATACATGATATATAAATGTATCTACTAATGCATGTGGCTTCTGTGTTTAGTTTTATTTGTATAATGAGATGTGTTTGGCTTATCTTAATCTACTTAATATATGCAGAACAATATATAAGTGGCACAGCCGTCAGAGATTCAGACCGCTAAACACTGATGTTGCAATCACCACGGATCGTACGCAACACAGCAATATACAAAGAATAATTGACCGGCTGCAAGACGACAATCGAGTGGGCATTGTGAAATGTAGTTACCCAGGGTTTGGACATAAGCGTTTATTTTATGACACCTGAGAGATACGATCATTGCCACATTCATTTCTTCGGGAGGAATTATCGGGAAAACATCAGTGGCAATTGACTCACATTTTACAGGCAAATCCTATATTTTTAAATCATCTCCATTCTTTCACCAAAGATGAAGAAAATACAACAGCAGAATGTAACGTTTTAATTCCATAATCGTAATACTCGTCACGCCTTGTGTGGCAACTGAATGGGGCCCATTCATACCCGTTCGCAACACTTCTTCACGCAGAGAATACTGTCGTTCATCTAGTGGTAATAGTACCAGGCACTTATGAAAGATATTGACAAAGCGCAACATCATTTTATTTCTAAGAGACAATATTTCCGCAATAACACGGTGAAGCGGGATATTATCATGTGAGCGGTACATTATCAGAATTAGCGATATGGTATGCCTGGAACTAATCAGTGGAAAGTCTTTGTTCAAATCACAACCCATAATAACGAAATTAGCTTCCGAATGATGTGTTAAAATAGCATTTGCTCGATCTGGAAGCTACTAGTAGTCATGCTGTTATCGTTTCGTATGGCATGTAGACATCAGTAATCAACATTGTAACAGGTCCGTAAGTAGTGTGACAAATAACCTCACGTGCTTGGCACCTTTTTCCATAATCGATTGGTGTGACAGAATGTTTGATAAATGTCTTATGTAAAATTACACAATTGTCATAAGTCTGCCGACTAAAAATTTCAAATCATCCATATCAGATTTGCCAACGACCGACAAATTACCAATATAACGTTCATACTGTGCAAACTTAGAGTCAAATAACCAGTGCTCCTGGAGTATAAGAACATCGTTTTTCCCCATAAAATGACGTATGTACAGAATAGTGTCGTCCTTATGTCCTTGACAATTTTATGTACCGATAGTAAAGTTTTAACTTAACATAGAGGAGGAGAAACAAGAACATAAAAAACAAAGGTATGTCCAGACCAATAAAGTTCATAAAACCAAGATTATTGACGAACACTCTTGCAGTAATTACTTCGGCACGAAGATACCAGCGGGCCAGAATTAATTAATCATCAATGTGTTCCCATCGGAGACTTTCACCTCAACTCTAAAGCTATCAAATTTTGCTTTACTGCTCAACGTTTCTCACCTCTATCTCCGATTCTGCATTAAAAGATTTTACGTCCTCTGCACTTCTTTAATTCGGAACACGCGGCTTGGCTCCGGTGCGCATGAAATTGTTTGCGGGATTGAAATAACTCCCTTCATGGGCTGTTTTCTTTTCCCTGACCCTGACTTTGGTCGACGATGCCGAGCCTCTTGATATCCATCGTCCGCTGGCGGTGGAGCCTCACACAAGTGTGATTGAGGCGATGGGTCAGGCGTGCATGAAGAGGTTGTTGGGACTGCAGGGGCTTCTTAGGTAGTCATAACTGGCACAGGTGAGTCGATGTGAGGTCGCGAGGGAGGACAAGTTGTGCTGCGAGGGAGGACAAGTTGTGCTGCGAGGGAGGACAAGTTGTGCTGCGAGGGAGGACAAGCTGTGCTGCGAGGGAAACAACTTCACTTGAGATGGTCCCTCACAGAGCACCGCTGCTCTAGCATGGCATCACTACGGAAGTTCTTAATATCACGCACACTCCTAAAACGAAGGTTTTCTCAAGAGTCATTTGCTTGTCAGCCGCTAATGTGGTTGCGTAGCGCTCATCGGGAAGCCATGGTATTATCTCCCCAGAATCATGCTGAGGCGCGAAATTGTAACACCTGCCGAGCCGTGTCTACTGCGCTTCAGTGATGCTAGTATCAAACAACGACGAAGTCGGCGGAGCTCTGATTGCCGGAGTTGGGAAGTCTCACACAACAAACTATCACAGCATATTCTAATAATAAAAAAAAATATAGAAACAAAAGTATATACCTAATCATCACTTAAACACAGGCACCTGAAGCCGAATGGTGGATTAAGATCTACCTCTCTCATTATCAGGTTCCAGGCAGATACCTTACATAACATAGGTTCACGCTAATTAGCATTATTAGGAGACAGCGTCGTGCTTGATTATCGCGTCCTCGTGTTCTTTCCCCCTATCACCCACGTGACCATGTGTTGACTAACACTTATCATATGCGCTCAGTGTATGATAGATATATTACATAAGATTTGGCCAATTGTAGCCTGTGTTTCTTAGCTATGGCCACTGGCATTATCCTCAGAATGCATGAAAATGAATCCTGCGGAGCAGACAAAACGATTTAGCTGGTGTAGTTTTTGACAATTAGCGCATTATGCATGATCTGTCTATATTTGACCGGGGTTGTGTCCGCTGTGATTCATTACTAAATTGATGTGTTTCTCTGACCATATAAATCAATTTGTTGTCAGATATGCATCTTTTGGAAAAGACCAACCAATCTTGTGGATAACAGGTTTTTTTAGGTAGAAGGTGGAGTTTGACGATTTGGACAAATTTCCGTAATACAAGCATGCTGATCTAGACTCAAAGATGAAGGCTCATGTAGGTACACTGCGTACGGCATAGACTGGCCGAGCTTATTTAATGCCCATGTTGTTGAGACAATAGTTCGGTTTACATGCAGACCAATTGCGGCTATCTACCAATATGCCTCGAAGTAGGTTAACAAGTGTAACGTTATAGAAAAGCCTATTGTTATAAGCAACAACAAATGCAGAGCTGAATTTAAATACGTACTTCTGTATTTATTGGCAGTTACTTGCAGTCATTTGCAATGTTATATAATTGCTGCACCCTCCTTTAATACTGCGGTCCAAAGTGAAGTGACCAGTCTTTGCAGCCGTGGATTATACGTATGTAGTACACTTGATCAATGCAAAATGACAGTCTTAGTTCTCAATGTAGCCTTAACATATCAATGTGGGGATCGTCAACACGCTTGCAGTGGCTTTTATCTGCATATGCTACATATTCATACAGGGACTTTACCGATCTTATGTTTTAAGATCGACTGCAAAATAAGCCAGTCGCAATTGCCGCTCTTATGTTGTATGCATATGTAAAATAAATCATGTGCAGAATAATAAGTCACTTGGGTATGCAGTCACTTACTGGCAATTGGCGCCATGAACATCGGTGCACACTTGATGCCCTTCCCTGCCCAATATCAAAGTTGATAGCATTTCACATAACATGCCTAATAAACCAACCTCTTCCGACGAAAAGCAAATTCCTTGCATCTTGATAGAACAAAGTGCATATAGAAGATTAATCACCATCTGGTCATGTCATACGCTTAAATATTTGCGTTTCCCTTGATAATTACGGTGTACAAAACAACGCTAGCAACAACCCACTACATTGCATCTGATGGTAATTAGACACTAAAATTACTGTTTCTGTAAAACTGACTCGACATCTTCAGAATTTTCCATTGCTGTCTCGATAGCGTGTTATGAAGCTCAATACGTGCATATTCTGCATTGTAGCAATATAGTCTATGAATGCCTAGTAGAGCCGAGCGATCAATATTTTGGTCACATTCCCCCAGATCAATAAGACAGGATTCAATTTGGATAGGTGTTATACCGCGAGGCTGTAATGTCGCTAATATATCCCATATATCATATCGCAGAATTATAACAATTGTTTTCATAATGTCTAGCTTTAGCACATAGCGAATTCGATCATGAAGAGCGAGAAGCGGAAGTTGTAAAAGTCTGTTTGTACATTGTAAAACGGGGATTATGTATGCGATTCTTTTACGAGTTATAAAATTACATTCATAATGGCGCTTTGGCTATATATCTAAAAGCGAGCCCTATAGTTGATATAATTACGAAGGCGAGACAGCGAGTTCTTTCTTTATCATATGAAGCAACTCCCTAGACACAATTACACCCTCTCATTTTACGGGCAAGCATAGATCGATCCAACTAACGTTTAGCACCGAGGGACAACCTCTTTGTTGCGCCTACGGGTGCGTTCTGCCAATGGCACCTCATATAGGAATACAAAATTAGCGCTTATTTTATTTTTAAGCTTAGCAGTGCAGCAAAACAAAGGAGACTTTAATACAACTAGACAAAACCCATGACTAGGGCGGGATTATATAAAAATAGCCTCTCCAATTGCGTTGTGACCCCGTGAAACGGTTCACCCGCAAAGTTAGTTTCAGCCGGTTAACTGAGCTCTTGTGAAAAAACAAAACCGTATTTTAACACCACCGAATCGGTAATCATTTGTTACTGATTACAAACAAGTGTCAGCTAAACTTTCTCAACTGAACTTTCTCTACTTACTAGTTAGGTATTGAGCCATCCTGTGTGTAAGCAAATACACTTGTAAATGCCAACATATCATTAGGTACACCGAGGTTGGGTATTGGCACCTAAGAAAAGCAAAATCGATCAGGTTTCTTGACCTTAGCGCCGACGCTTTGAAACCATTCTGCGGGTTTTGCAGTGGTCGCGTGCTAACCAACATTTTTTGGCGACGTCATTGCAAATTCAATTGTTAGCACTCGTGAATATAATACCGCAATATGGTGGTTTGCTCACACGGAAGCCCATATGAGCTATTGCGATTCGTAAATATCATGATTTTTCCCCCTTTTTAGCATCAAAACTTAATAGCAGTAAGGTTGGAGAACACGCGGCAATCATCGTCCCTGAATCTCATGATCTTTGTCATTAAATTGATACTGATGCGTGTGTTCTCATCCTGCACGTGGGCTAATGATTTCAGCTTCTAGCCTATGTTGCACATTAAAATGGCTGCTGATGAAAGACTATGGCAACAATTCAAGCAGGATCTTACATCTGTATTTGTTTTATCGTGCTTGTATTTATGCATTCATACAACATTGAGGCAAATTAGGTCTCGCTACAGTGTTTTTACAGGTCGCGGCATACCTGCACGGTGCATCATTGAGTGACAATTCTGCACAAGGTTCTCATCTGAAAATGGGAGCTATTACTTTTGATGGAAAAACAATAGGTTGAATCTAATAAAGAAGGATATCTTTCCCTGATGGTAATAGTGACACTTACAGAAAAAGTCTTTATTCACAGATTTTAATGTTCATTTGAAGAACAACACTGCGCCCCCAGACGTCTGTCGAATTATCCCGGATGGTTTTTTTACCTTCTATTAAATAAACGCGCAATATAGTTTAACTACTACGCCCTGCAACACAACTCGGTCCTATATGTGTTAATATATTGACTGACTACTGTACAGTTAAGGGAACCTTCGATGACCTAAGATGATCATCATGTGCTTATATATACAGGTTTACACTAACGACGCTATATGGTATATGTATATATACATATATATATATATATATATATATATATATATATATATATATATACATATATATATATATATATATATATACTATATATCTATATATTTATGTATAAATATATATATATAAATATATATATATATATGAATACAGATAAATGTATATAAATATATATATATATTTATATATACAATATATAATATATATATATATATATTTTATATATAGACAGATATATGTATATATATATATGTACATATATATATAGACTATATATGAATATATATTTCTATATTCCCAAGAATCTATATATATAAATACAGCTAAACTGTATATAAATTTATCTAGATCATCTCTATGACCACTATTTCTATCTCTCATGTCTCTATCTATTGGATCTACTCTCTGAGGAGTGATAGATATATAGAAGGTATATATATTTTATTGTTATCTTATTTTATTTGTAGACCCTATCTATATATATCTATATATATATATATATATGCCCTATATATATATATATATATATATTATATATATTGAACCCTACTCGTTTGAAAGGCATTCGGCGTTTCATTTTGTTCTTCTGTCCGCTCACATGATTTTGCAAAATGTATCTCACGAATGATTTGATAAATGCAAATGGCAGCATACCCTTACTAAGGTTTGATAAGTTCGATCATTCAGGAAAACTGTGCTGTAATGGTGCTGCAGTATAATTATGACGAATTTGTTAACACTTAGAGAAATGGAGGTCTATTTCAATTAGTGGGATCTCCACCTCCACTGAACTTCTTGTATGCTTCTGCTGTAAATCACGGCTGATGCATGTGATAGTCTTAAAGGTGCATTTTTTTCAAAAAATCGAATCGAAAAAAAAAGTTGCTAACTGCAAGAGTACCCTAAATGGTGCTGATATCCGGATTCCAAAGTTGGAATTGCCGTATATATTTCGTGTTGTTCGTAAATAAACCTTCAATTCCTTATTTTTTCACTTTCAGCCAAGAATAGACCATATTTGGAAGCTCATGTATTATTAAACTTCCGGAAGCGCAGAAACGTCATCACCGATTGCCGCCGGTGGGTGTTTAGTTTGCGCTATTTTCATTGCGATAATGGACGATCAAACCAAGAAACGAAGAAAAGGTGGAGGGAGAAAGAAGCTGTTAATAGATTCAACAACTAAGAGAAGGAAGCGGGAGCTAGACCAGCTACGGTCTAACACGAGGGTGTCTTAAGATAGGCATTCAGGGAAGTGAGGAGTGTGACCAACGAAGAAGCTGCAAAGTTTTTGCTGGACATGTAAGTACTCTCGTTGAATTTTATGAATACCCTGCTATTCGGTCTGAATCTTTTGTGTAAATCCCACTGTAATTAAATAAAATCTTGAGTCCAATGCATGACTCATTTTATTTGTCAATTGTTTTTGCAAACATACCTAGACTTAATTTGTAAATTTCAGGTAGAGAAATAAAATGATCAGGTGTTTCGTCATGAGAACCCCTGCTTCTGTTTTGATGCAGATTCCAAAAAAAACCACACTAATATAGGAAACAAAAATGTTCAGAAAGGTCGTTAATTGCAATTTCTTGACCCTAAATTAATAAATATCTCATTAGTTACTGTTTTGTAATTTCAGGTAGAGCAATTATGTAATAAAATTAAAACATATGCACTCAAGTAGGGTTGAACAGCCAATAGTCTCTCATGACCACTCAACTACGCCACTGACTAAATGTCCTATCAGAAAGCAAAATGATTTAAGGTAATGTGTTGTAGCTATTTGGTGCCTCTGAGGTACAGCTTCCTTCAACAAGCAGTCAAAGACGTGGTCAGTTTAGACCCTCCAGATATGATGACAGAAATCTTTGCAAGCAATGCGACAGCTCACAACAACACCCCAAAAATGACCCCGCAAAATCAGTTTGAAATCCACAGGCCATCTACCATGAAACATTGCTCATATTTTGTTTTTGTTGAATTGTACAAATATTTTATTAGCCGTGTCTAATGCATGGCAAATAAATAATTTTTTTTGTCCTCTTTTTTTATCACTAGAATTAACTGCAAATCCCACTAGTAAGTCTTCACCCGGTACCTGTTAATAACCTCATGTTTTGTAAATGACCATCAATGTGGTCAAGCACAACTCCTTCCATCTGAGGTAGTGCAGTTATGTGCAAAATTGTCTGGGCTGTTAGTGCAATCCCATTGCCGCTCCACATCGGGTCAAGGGGAGGCATTTCCCTACATTGACAGGCAGATGCAACAGTCTGGGGAAGTGGTAGTTGATGGAGGGTGGAATCCTTCTTTCGGCGGTGTGGGTTGTCGGGTGATTGTAAGCGCAAACTGTGGCTGTCTTTCTAACCAGCAACTGACCCACCCCATCCAAATCCAGCCACCGCACTAAATTCTGAAAATATGAGTAATCAAAAGTCTTCATTTTGATGGATTGAATATCTCCAAAACAAATCTCTCTGTGACCAAAATTGCATGAAGGTTTTTGGAGCAGCTGAAGAGTGCTAAATGCCGAGTTGTACAATACCTTCAATTTCTCCTTTGACAGCGCTAAAGATTTAGCAGTCACTCTACTCTGCTGTAGGGTCTGGTTAGTTATTGGTGTGTTGCAAAGGTAGCCTCTGCGAACAAGATTGACTCGCTTACGGCCTGTCGAGGTCTGCAAACAAATGAGAACCAATGGAAATTTATGGTTCGATAGTTCAACATTGGACCTATTTACTGACAAAGTGATTCAATTAGGTAAGGCAAGCCCAAAAGTACCTTGTTTGAAGAAGGTGGGGCTCCTCTGCCACCTCTTCAGGCTTGTCTGCAACCTCCACCAACTTGGACACCTGTGTCATGGTGAACAATTTCAAACCATTTAACATATCCTTCCCAGTCATAATGGGTGTATTGAGTTCAATAAAATACCCTTGATAAGAATCAAATAAAAAAAGAACCAACCTCAGTTCCACACACGTTGTCAGAATCTGTACCATGACCCCTTCCACTGCCTCTTCTTGTATGTGATCCCCTCCTTGGCGTTTTTGATTTCCTTTAAATTTGAAAGTGGGTTGGTTCAATTTAATCAATGAATGAACATGACAAGAATAGTTCAATCAATAATGTTACAGTGTTTGAGCCAAAAGCCTGCAAAAGTCAGCCAAACCCATACGATGATACATACCACCCAAAACTCCTAGCGTGGACGTTTCAGTACACAGGTATTTGCATTGGGTGGCCGGTATCTTCTCTGTAGGGTTTATGTATGCATAGAAGATAGCGACCCGCCAGCCAATTCAAATCCCTGTTTCAGTTCACTATAACCAGATAACGTAGACGTCCTGAGGGAGACCCCAGTCCCTTGATTTATAATACAATTTATGAGTTCATTCAGGAATATTCCAATAGTTTGCTATGAAAAAGCACCGATAATTGCATATGAAATAATCAAACTTCGAACAAGTGTCATGGCTTTACACTCCAAAACGTGAAAGACTAGTCAAGAATATCGTTTTTATTACGCTTGAACATGCGCAGCCTCAGTATAAATATAATATACTAAGTCTAAGGGCTACCTAAGGGTTCGTTCGCAGGTGTAACGCTATCTGTTGTTAAATTTACGGTAATCTATTGTACCGATAGTATTCACTTTATTGAGGCGGGTTCTTTTTTATATATAACATTCGAAAACTCCAATCAAAGAAGAACAAAGAAGAGAAATGTAGGAATCAAAACACTCAACAATTCGGATGCATGCGTTTCCACCTTCTGTCGAATCTGCGCTGCGCGTGACGTCACGACTATGTGTTGTCAACAAATGACCCTTCAATACGCATGCGTCATTTTCCCATCGACACGTGCTCATGTTTGTAAACATGGGTGTGGCCGACAGATTTCGATACGGTGTAATCGACGATATAGCGTTTAACTAGTCCGCAAAATGGTTTATATGGGTTCAAAAAGAGTTGTTCTATTAAATGGAGCAAAAAACCGCATGTCATTTTTTTCAAAAAATGCATCTTTAATAATTACCTTTACATGTAATGCATGTTCATGACAATGAATCCATTTACTCAGTGTTATATTAAATAATAAGTTATTTTGCTCGTCAATTTCATCGAAATGTTCAAAACATGGCAAGCACTTTGGCAAATAAGTCGCATACATACGTGCATTACACAGCGGTTCTCCGTTGCTGACCCAGGGCGGCGCTTGCACTACAAAGTGCAAACAAACACAATGATCTACGTTAATAAACCGGAATGATCGGATTATAGCCAAACAATAAAGCATAGCGCAAATCCATCTGCATACATCAGCTGTGCAACAAATCTCCTACAACTGGCCCTTTGGTGCTAACGTGGACTCAATTGTGTCCAGTTTACTTTCAGATCTGTCAATACATTATGACGCGGTTCCGTCCGACGGGCAATAGAAACCTGACCATCACTCTTTGGCAATCTCCAAACTGCACTAAGCATGTTACGAGCGAAGTGCAAACCTTAAAATATAAACCTTCCTATTCGTCGGCGTCGCAATAATAAACAGAACATTATTCAAACAACGTCAGTTCAGTGCAAGGAACATTGGCCATTTATCTATGCCATTAATATGACGTTGGATAAATATCCTAACCAAGTGTCCAATTGTTGCACCATTTTGATGCATACACATTGACATAGGTGGCGTGTTCACATACTCTGAGCTTAATTAAAAGCTCTTTGGTGGAGGCTCATATGCAGAATGAAGCTGTAATGAATATAGAACACTGTCGCGTTTATGGTCGTTTGTCCAAAATACTGTCCGAGTTAGACACACTATAATGGGCGCGTATCTCACACAGCTAGACAATACTGTATTGGAAACCAGCTTTCGATTTAACAAGCGTAATGAGATTGCGTACTATGTTTGTCAATCAAGCATGCTCGTTTTGAGCATTGTGAAGGATCTTCAGCAATACGGAGAGCTCTTGATACATAGCTTATGCAGTGTTATTCATAATTAATTGAAGAGTTTGTTAGCTGAGACAAATCCGCGTAACTGCGCAACCACCCAATAACCGACAGATTGCTTACACATATACGAGAGCAAAGAAAATTTATACCTCCCGCTATGTGCCTGGTGTTTAATGGAGGTGAATCTGCATCATTAAATGTGAGCGCCCATATATCAGATGTTCGTATGTAGAAGTTGAATGATTCGCGATTAGGTATGCGGTAACATTCAAATTTAAGCTTTTGTATGAGTTAAGCTCAATCAGCTATTGCAAAGCATATAAGAAAGTTAGCCACCAAGCGTATGACAGACAGCAGCCAGAACGTTATGATTATGCATGCAACATCTAAGCTTGTCATGATGCATCTTTTAAAATGTCCACTTACGAGATAGAAAAAGAAATATGAAGTGAGCTTTTAAGTGCTAAAGTTGTGTATTCATATAGGCAATGAATTTGTGAGGCATAGAGCAGGAAGCCGAAACTGCAAACAAGAGGGAAGCGAATGGATTCTGTGAAAACATCAAAGCAATGTATTCTGCAAAACTAATGACAGCATCAAAAACCCCTGGTGATGTTTCATAAATGCAATCTGTAGTGGTCTTGTCAAGGGCTATTCATATTAACCAACTTCACCTGAATGTTCCCGTAGGGTACTATAAATAATGATAAGCTCTATTGACTGCATCATTAGAGGGCTTTTAATGTAAATCGCATTCATGTTTATCTCGATCTTGCCAGTGATATGACTGGAATAAGAAGCTGTAGGAAGTATCTAATATGTTTACGCTGATATATACAACTGAATGCATCAGCATCAAATGATTAGTGGATTTGTACATTTTGTCATAGATATAAGCATAAATGTGGATAGAAATACAAATATACATGAACATATGAAATTATATATGAGTACATGAATAAATATGTAAATATATATATACCTTCAATGTGGGTCATTTTAACTTAAAGTGGGACCACTAGTGGTCCCACATCTGACTTCAGAGTGGGTCCAGCCAGAGACTATCAAAATAGATTTGTCATCATTTTTTTCAGTGTTCTTTTCATCATGAATGCAATCATCCATTGTTGTCCTTTTTAAAAATTACAACCTGCTTATGCAAATGTTTGGGTAACAATAATGTAAAGAACGAGATTATTGTGACACGCGTTTTAATACTGGAACAACAATTACTGTTACACAGTAGTATACTTAATATACCGTACTTGCAGGAATAAGAACCATGACATAACTGTAACACGTTGCTTTTTAGCACTTAAACCAAACATTCGTCTTTCTTTCCTCATTCGCCAAACATCCAATGCATGTCTGTATGCAGAACTTGCGGAGGAGGCAGGTATGTCAGATCCCCCAACAGACACAGTTGTCAGGTCCTCCAGTCTTTGTTCTCCGGGTCTGTTTCTGAAGGGGGACTAACCCCATCTCACACTCTGCAGTGTGACAGGGGGCTGTCAATGGTCTGTGGGTTAAACCCCACAGGTTCCTGATCTTGTCTCTGGGGTAGCCCTGACTTCTAACCAGTGTTTTGAATTCCTTCCATTCATTTCTAGTAGCCTGTAAATCTACAATAGCCTCCCTGGGTATGTTATTCCTGGTTTTCTGTTCACCATACTGCTCTAGGAGAGTATTAATGTTGTCAATGTCCCATGAATCCAGTTCAGTGTTTGACAACAAAGTGATCGGTCGCATGCCCAATACTCCACAAGCAAATATTTGGGCAATCCACCTCTTCCAGGAGGTACATGAGACTGGAGTATTTATGCATCGACAGTTGTTCTTTGGCAAGCCAAATCTGTCAGTATGCCCAGTAGTTTTGATGAGTTTGACCCATAATCATATGTTTAGTAGCCTCCACGTGTCCAGTGGTTGACATTATCTTTTCATTCTTCTTCCCACGCTTCCTGTAAATATCGATGTTCTTCAGTACCGTAATGACCCGGAAATTATGTGTACCCTTGGCCGTTGTGATCGTCTTACCAACGTTTACATATATATATATACTTATATATACAAATATATATATGTTTATATAAATGTATGTTCATAAATGTATATATATCAAAATATATATATACATATATATATGTATGTTTACATATATATATATATATACATATACTTATATATATATAAATATATCTATGTATATATATATGTATATATAATTAGCTATATTTATAGGTATATATATATATAAACATATATATTTTTTATATATATACATTTATATTCATGTAAATATATATGCATTTATATATACGTATATCAATATATATACTTATATATATGTATATGCATACATAAACATATCCATGTATTTAAATAATATATCTATTCATAAATATATATATATATATATATATATATATATATATAATGCAATATATGTATACATATATATATGTATATATATATGTATACATATGCATATATATATGTATATATATGCATGTATATATATATATATATATATATATATATGTGTGTGTGTGTGTGTGTGTGTGTGTGTGTGTGTGTGTGTGTGTGTGTGTGTGTGTGTGTGTGTGTGTGTGTGTGTGTGTGTGTGTGTGTGTGTGTGTGTGTGTGTACATATCTATAATTAGGCTCCAAAGAATGAGGACTTTCAATGAGAGCCTTTGCCTCACTGGTAGCAAATGTAGATGACTGAGTATTTGTGTAATGTGATGGTGGAGTATTTGTGTAATCAGGATGGTTCATCAGAAGAGCATTGATATATATATACAACTATATATATATATCTATATATATATATATATAGATATATATATATATATATATATATTATATATATATATATATATATATCTATATATATATATATAAATATATCTATATATATATATATCTATCCTCTCTCTATGTATATTTATCTATATATCTCTCCCATCTCTCTCTCTATATATATCTCTCTATTCCTCTCTCTATCCCTCTCTCTCTCTCCCTCTCGCTCTAGATCTATCTATATCTATATATAAATGGCTATTCATCTCTCTATATATAAATCTATATCCATCTCTGTATAAATATCTGTCTATAAATATATATATGTATATATATACATTGATACACATATAGATATATATGTATATATATATATTTTATATGTGTGCATATATATGTATGTAGCATTGTCACATTGGAGTAGAACTGTAGGTACCCAAATGGAATGAAAATACATGTTTTCCCCTTTGAGGTTCTGAATCCTTTTTTAACGAACCATTGTTTGCTTTGGATTAATGTAGCAGTTAGGTCATTCCCTGCCTGCAGTGTGTACCGCCAAAATAAGTCAACAATTTACAATTGACAGCTGCATGAATAGCCGAGGACAGACAATAGGCAGCTGCATGAATTGCCGAGGACAGACAGTAGACAGCTGCATGAATTGTCGACGACAGGCTTCAGTTTAACAGTAACATGGAATTATGTTGAAGCGCCTCTCGACTACATTGTTTCCTCATCATCCATACACGGGCTTAGTAGTCGCATTGTAGAATATATTTTGGAGTTGTCAATAAGGTGCATGCGCTATTGCAAAGTCTATTACTGCCCCAAGTGAAACATTAGACACAAACGGATGCAATGGTTCAATTATTTTACTGATCATTACAAGGTGATACGTATAAAGACGGTTTACCGCGAAAACCGCTATTTCGTGCATATTTACTACATTGGCACACCTATTAGAGTTCCATAGAAATTGAGTCTGGACGTCTGGGCAGAGGTGCTTGCCATAACATCAGCTCTGATTCCATGTCAACACTGCAAAGACTTCTTGATACGATATTGATTAATGTGCCTATCAACCAAGTTTTTTTATTTAAGGAGCACGAATGGTATGAAACACTGAGTGCCTCAAATGCCAACTTATCTTGTATATCCCGGTGTACAAGGCCTAAGCTTTTGCACCGCAGCATGAAGTCATTAAGTGCAGCCATTATATTCTTCCCATTGGGCATCCTACTCGACTTCGTGACGGGGACCGTGCTCACAGACAGGTTCACGGCGCTGACCGACCTCGTCCTCGCCGGCCTGTGTATCTCCATGGGTCTTTGGGGTAGTGGCGCTGCCTAACTTTACAGGGTGTATTGGGCAAGGTAATGCCAATGTAGGTCAGTGAATGATTCGTTGTACAGTATATATAAACAATCATCGAATGACATTAGACAATATCAATTTGCGCGAACATTATGATTAAATGCTTTATGATTGCCACAACCATTAGCCTGTTAACATTATGGGAGCTTTCGTTTTTGTTTTCTGCAGCCTGCTGATCACTAACGATGT
The DNA here is from genome assembly GCA_034190875.2 of Urechis unicinctus. Taxonomy (NCBI): domain Eukaryota; kingdom Metazoa; phylum Annelida; class Polychaeta; order Xenopneusta; family Urechidae; genus Urechis; species Urechis unicinctus. The sequence continues at coordinate 60,142,470 of CM067342.1, forward strand.
CTTGGTTGGGTGAGAAAGCCGCCACTCCAATCGACGCTCTACACGCCTTCTTCAGCAACGGCAATCGGACCTATGTTACTCCGATGTTTCCATTGTATGGTAGCAACATGTTGGATTTGACACGCGGATAGCAGTAACGATTTACATTATCATAGCAGAGCTAATAAAACAATGATATATGTACACTAGTGTAGTGGGAAGGGTGTTGGTACTAGAAGGGGTAGGACTTGCTTAATGCCATTGCTTGGGATAGACATTCGCCCAATTGGTTCATCTCGGTTTTCCGGTAACAAACAAGATTGACTTCTCCATTGAAGGCAATATACAACGCAGCTCAGAGCCATCGCTGGGTACGATTCCCATTGGCGAAGAAAGCAATCCGTTGAAATGGTTCTTTCTGATCACTTTATTTCTGATCACTTTATTTTGTGGGCATTGCCTATAAAGACTCAATCAATTCAATCTTTCTCTTCGCTATCGGCGTCACCAGCCACTTGAATATGGCTAAGTCTCAGGCTACGGTAAAGCTGACTTCCTACTTCGCCAGCGCGGCCCTCAGTCGTCTGTTGGCTATTGTCTACACCCACTGGGTCGACATCCATACCCTGCTCTTCTTCCAGCTCACTTCCTGCCTACCTTCTGTTCCGTAATGGTCATCCTGGCGCTAGATAGTGTCGTGAGAACAATACCCGCATCTTTCAACATACATCCTTTTGACACCATCACTAATCGTCCAATTTTATTACTAGCATTTCCCCTTTGTTGCCGATCGACTTAGAACGCCATGCCCCACGATTCCTACGCACCGCAATGGGTCGCTCATGGCTTATTGAGATGATTTTTCTTACTCTGTGTATTGTTAGTAGGTTATAGATGTGCCTTCACCCCCGTAGATAAGGATGGATAAGAATAGATAATAACTTACGTGGGTTTGAGGTACCCCATCCTAGCTTGAGAGAATAAGGAATGCGATGATGGTGCGTGTTGAAGAGTAAGACAGGTGAACCTTTTGTGAGATAAGAGGTGAGGTGAAACAACGGAAAGCATTTAATCCCGATATTTGCTATGCTATTTGGCCGCATTATAAATGAGGCACAACATTTGAAAGAGAGGTACAAGGTATATTAAGTAGGTGAGCAGTACCTGGTCAAACGTGATTTAGCTGGTCCTCGTTTGATTGGCGTTCAGGATGTCAAAGGGGAGGAGAGAATACCTGGTGGCTGGCAAATTACAGACGTAGAATTTAATAAAATATTGAATGAAGACGTATTGCCCCATTTGGTTGAGGCATTGCAACTACAGGGTATTTAACTGGTTGACAACAGAGGTGAAGAATACAAAATGAAGAAGAGTACAACAACTGAGAAGATGCCAGTTCCTGTCTACACTCGTTACTTCTGTAAATTTTCTTTGGCATTATGGAGTAAGGAAATAGTATTTCTTCATGATACGGGAAAAATTCAGGAAATAGCTTTTGAAGAGAAGGATTTTAACCCGGATTGTAACCCGAGTGAGTTGCAAATTTGTTTGCTAAGATAATACTTCGAACTTCTTAAAATGATGGATGCCTTTTAAAGAAGATCTAGTACATCGACTGATAATTAATACGCGGCCATGTTTCTTTGAAGTCTATGGGGACTGGTCTAAAGCTGCACGGCACGCACTGTATCAGTAGAGATTTTTATTTGATCGCAAGTGAAGAACTGCAAACTTTTTGAGGCAGAATAAGTCGAATAATGACCAGAGCATGTTTGGACATGTTGGTCACGTGACTGGATTTAACTAAAAAGGTATAAGAGAAATCATCGAACGGTAACTCTACCACATGATCCTGACTCCAACATGCCAGACATGCAATTATATAACCAATATAACCAAACAGCACACCCATCAATAATTAATGTAACCTTCCTTCATTGACCACTGATGGCAACTTTAACATTCTCTTTCTGGGTACTGAGATGACAAGCATTGACTAGTGACCACCAGGAAGGTTGCTATGGAGCTGAGCATTGATAATTATACTAGAATTCAATGCTTGGATGCTCCCCTAGGTTGGCGTTGGGGCATCTCCTATGGTCACTTAACCATTGATAAAATGGTGCCTAATCCACATAAGCCAGCTCTCTTCACCCTAAACCCATACATACAATTGTGCACAACTGAAAAGTAGTATATAGTGAAGATGAGGACATACATATCTGATGTTCATCCGTAGTTGATTCTGTGACAAAACATTCACCAGATGTTCAGAATAAGTCTACAGCCCAAAGAGCATAGTTCAGACATCGGTAACAGGGCTGGAAATTAACTACAATGGCCTCTCGTCATCAGGACGGATCAGGACGGGTGGCCAGGAGATGTTACCCGTCCTTAACAGATTCTACCCGTCCACACAAAAAAGACGCCATGTTAGGAGAACCAAGGTCAGTGACATACTGGGCTGGTGATAAGAACCCTAGGTCAGTGTCACGACGGACTGGTAATAATAACCCCAGGTCAGTGTCACGACGGGCTGGTAATAAGGAGAACCCAAGGTCAGTGTCATGCTGGGCTGGTGACGAGGAGGTGATATGAATTGCAGATAAATACAAAGCAGATTAAGTGTACAGCAATGTGACACACAGGTGCATACATCATAACTGCAGGACCATCAATCAGGACCAGGTGGAGCTAAACAGTCATACAGGGTAAACAGAACCTCTGATAAAAAAATTCTACTTAAACAGACTGATGATGACATACTCACACACAACAAATACAGATAAAACTCATTGTTTCGGTCATTTTTGTCATTCTGATGGTTTTAACAACAATGACATTTAGACATAACATGTCTTTTTTAAGCCCCAGTGATTGACATATCTCAACGGGATATAATACATAACTGAAGCCAGAACATTTGTGAAGCCACAACATTTGTGAAGTCATAACGTTGGTGCAGCCAAAATATTGACAAAGCCACAATATTGATGAAGCCACAACATTGACGAAGCCACAACACTGGTAAAGCCACAATATTGGTGAAGCCACAACATTGACGAAGCCACAACACTGGTGAAGCCACAAAATTGGTGAAGCCACAACACTGGTGAAGTCATAACGTTGGTGCAGCCAAAATATTAACAAAGCCACAACATTGATGAAGCCACAACATTGACGAAGCCACAACACTGGTAAAGCCACAATATTGATGAAGCCACAACATTGACGAAGCCACAACACTGGTGAAGCCACAAAATTGGTGACGCCACAACACTGGTGAAGTCATAACGTTGGTGCAGCCAAAATATTAACAAAGCCACAACATTGATGAAGCCACAACATTGACGAAGCCACAACACTGGTAAAGCCACAATATTGGTGAAGCCACAATATTGACGAACCCACAACACTGGTGAAGACACAACATTGGTGAAGCCACAGTATTGGTGAAGCCACAGTGTTTGTGAAGCCACAGTATTGGTTAAGCCACAATATTGGTGAAGCCTCAATATTGGTGAAGCCACAATATTGATGAAGCCACATTATTGGTGAAGCCACAGTATTGGTGAAGCCACAGTATTCAACACTGGTGAAGCCACAATATTGACGAAGCCACAGCACTGGTGAAGCCACCACATTGGTGAATTTACCATTAACATGCATACAGAAGAAAATAAATTCCCATGCGTGGTTGAGCACATGGACCTTAATATTGCAAATGAATTCTTATCTTTAGCTATACATTTATCTCAGATCACCAAATGTCATGAAATGATACGACGAAAGAATATTTCTTTTCACTAAGCAAGAACCTAGTGGCCCTAAAGCAAAACACTGCTCCCTTTGATATGAGGAGGCATCTTGCAGAGATAGATGAGCATAATTGTGATGTTTGGACAGCTAATACTGTTGCCCATCTTGAACAAATACATTTCCTAAATAGGGCTGATATACCAACACAGCGGATATGAATTTCTAATATGATTCAACTGAGATGCTGGGTCCATAATATTAATCCCAGAACAGGAGGTAAAGCAGTTAATCACTACCAGATCATGAGTGCTGCTGACCAAAATGTCATCACAAACACCTAGTCAATCTCACTGCCTAACAATAAAGACAGAAGGCCGATGAACTCCGCTACTTTTGACACGATTTTCATTAACAAGTTATGACAGCATTTAATCATAGCTTTTATAGTTTAACATGGTATTCAATGACACACCAGTCTGGCAACAATAGTCCATCGCCAAGTAGTCAAGCAAATAGTTTAGCATTTAAGCCTAATAGTTTAAGTTTTTAAGAAATAATTCACCCAAACACCCATGAGCTATTAATAACTTAGCTACATTTTTCCTGAAACAAGAAATTTTATTTAGCAAGTCAGAGGTCACAAGCCATAAAGCTATGAGTTATAGTTTGCAAGGAGATATGGACATGATAAAGCCCATTCATGATTTGTGACATCTAGCTTGATAAAAGAGGTCAATAGTCCTTCAAGCTTTGCTGCTTTTGATATGAGTTTCAATAATAAGTTATGACAAATTAGATCATACAACGACACACAGAGCTGAACACTAATCTCAAAAATAATGTTTGGCAAGTGGACAAAATTACCTGTGGCAGTTTTCACTTAATTGATAATAATCCTAGCATGTTGGCTGAGGTCAAGGACCATACAGTTCTGATTTCTAGTTAACAAGGAGATATTGACATGAGAAGGCCCTTTGTAGGATTTGAGACCATTAGCTTGATTTATAACAAAATGTGACATAGGCACAGGAGATTATTCAATAATAATCCAGGGGTCATGCAGTTATGCAGGAAGATTTGGTCAATGTGGAGTTGCTAGCTTGCATTATAAGAAGGCGTGCCATCAAGAATTATTCCCAATTGAGTAAATCACTCAGGAACAAAAGGTCATGCAGAGCTGATATTTACTTTGCAAGTGATCATCAATATAAGAGTGGTTCATGTTTAATTTGAGTCTGGTATTCCCTATTTGGTTAACATAGCTAATGAGGTTATTTTTCAATAACAAGGTCACAAAGGGCTATTATTTTGTTTGTAAGTGACAATCAATAAAACAGTGGCTTGCGTTATTAAAAGATTACAAGCAGACAGATGGACAGGATAAATCTGTGCTGAGGAGCATAACTAATAATGGTTAATGCCTAATGGTCCCATAAATTTTACCTTATAAGTGGCATGCAACAAAAATGGTCAAAATGTAAATTCAGGCAAAGGCATTTAACGCCAAAAAAAGTGGTTAGTTACCCCGAATAATAAGATTCCAACCTTAGGCGGAGTAGTAGCTTACAAAGTTACACTTTGGCGGGGAAGCGCAGTTGTGTAAGCCTATGAGATGACACTGACTATTTCGGCCCCATGATCCTCGACCAAAATGTGAGTAGGGGCCAAAATGGTTGGTGAATTGTACCAAATTGGTTCTATAAATACATATATAAAATATATATATATATATATATATATATATATATATATATATATATATATATATATATATATATATATATATATATATATATATATATATATATATATATATATATATATAAAATATTATATATATATATATATAAACATCTATATATCCCTATATATATATAAGTATGAATATAATATATATGTATATATATATATGTATATATATATCTCTCTTTATATATATATATATATATATATATATATTTATATATATAGCGATTTGGTGTCAACATACTATGAAGACGGACCCGAGATTTAAGCATCCCTTTTCATTTTTCGCAGTTGGCCTGAGTGGTAGAGGAAAGACCTATTTTGTCCGTTAATTCATCAACGATGTCAGCTACGTATGGATCTCATTCTTGAGCGCTTTGTAAGGTGCTATGGTGAATGACAAACGTTTTAAGTTCACACAAGATGAATATGATGAGGATTCATCATTTGACATCGATGGGAGTCAGCCCACTCTACTGATTATGGATGATTGATGCATGAAACGGACCAATGCATCACCAAACTTACAGTCACCTTTGCAACAAGTGTGTCATGTCCGTGGTGCAGAATTTATTTGATAAAGGTTAAGATCCATGTACCATTAGTTTCAATGCCGAGTTCCTCCTCTTATTTAAAAAACCCTTCGAGATGGTACGGAAATAACGCATTTAGCCAAGCAAATGTATCAGGGTTTTTTAAAGTATGTACAGGAGGCTTTTGCTGATGCTAGGCGTGCACCACAGGGCTATTCATTGTTGGATCTGAAGCAAGATACGCACGAATATTTGCGCCCTCACACAAATGCACTTCAATCACAGCGAAGTGTTTATTTTCAACAGCAAGATATATAAATACATACCAATATTTCGAGTCGGAGTAGTCATTTGAAATCCTGGTGCTTATGAAGTGGGGTCGGATACAGAAACATACCGATACGTTGCGGGTCGTGGCTAAGACAAACCAGCAGTCAATAAAGCTTTATTGAAAGGTCGAATCAATTATCGTGTGAATGTACCCTGAACGTTTTAAAAGAAAACATCCTCTTTTAACGACACAGAAGCATAAATTAACACGACACAAGCAGGCCATCAACAACAACAAAACAATTACAGAAAGGCGGCATTATTAGCACCTATCATCGGCCCACTACTAAGGGGTTGTGATTAGCGGAATAACGAAATAATGCACCTATTATCAGCAGCATAAGTTACCCCCTGTACCAATGAGTCCTTCTATTGGGTTTTCGGCAATACAGTAGTCAACACTAGCTGTTGTGATGTGGTTGGTGACCCTGTGATGACAGAAGTCACCAAAAGTATTCCAGGGAAATTCCAGCACAGGGTCGGTTGTTTATGTAGCTTCTTCAAATAACCCCAATTTAGGATGGAATAATGGAGGAGAATTAGTAATTAAACGTCAACCTGTATCAGGTACTAAAATGACTGATTAAGTCAACGATGTCTAATAAGGTCGCAATAATTTCTCTCCTATTGGTTGATAACAACTTTGGAGATCCTTACATGACAGCAGTGTACCATAAGGCTTGGTGGGTCTTGCAGATCGATGGTTGTGGATCCAACGTGGAGAAGACCGTATATCAAAGGGGCGACCCGTTGACAATAATAACAGAACTCGACCTAGGCATTAGATGGCCTGAGGTAAACGACCAGTCAGAGGTGTTGTTGCCACTCCATGGACGAGATGGGAAAACTAGAGTATGACCCTCAACAACCAACTGCATTCGGGGGCGTGGGAACCTTTTGCACGAGCCTCTTAAGTGAAAACATCTTCAGTAGTATCATGGTTATTACAACGATGTGCATACACTTTTCATAAACCTATATCGATCATCAATGGCAGGTCACGTGTCATTCTTGGTCAAACTTGTAATCTGTAAATATGCGTGGGTGGTACAGCAACGTTTGAAGACGGATAAAGGCACAGAATTTGCCAATCACAAGTTCCTGACTAGGTTGAAGTAGAACGATATTAACCTTTTTTCTCCACCAACAATATGGAAACCTAAGCCGGATTAGTAAAACGCTTTAATGGCTCATTTATGACGATAATATGTGGTTATGTGAAAAATATTATCCTAACATATCTTAGGGTCCCTAAAGCAATTCTTCCCTTCAGACGCCCATTCACGCTGACAGTCTGCATAGTCTGCTTCGCTAATCTTTTCATTCAGAAGGGAATGCATAACAAATAGCTCTCTGGGATTTGGTGTGATCCATTCTTAAGGTAAGCAGACTGTGCTTACACTGCAGGGATACGCTTTTGAATAATTATCATAATTACAACCTGGTGACAAATAGTTGCTGATTTCCAAAAATGTAAAATGAGTCGATTTTAAACACTGCCTTTATAGCAATGAGGTTGTACTCTCCAGAATTAAAGCGGGTTATTCCATCAAATCCCACTAAAAGTTTGTTTTTCATCTGCGTCATTCGATGTACCTCGCTGGTAACAGGATCTGTAACCAGCTGCTTATTAAGTAGCGCATGAATGGTTTGGAGTAATTTTTTCATGTATCTCCAAAAGGATTACAAAAGCAGCATTGATCACTTCTTTCACTTCTTTCATCTTACCCGTCACCAACCCATCTTTATCGCTCTGAATAACAAAGACAACCGGCTCCCGGAAACCGGGTACATAATGATACTGATAAAGAGACATGCGGGGCCTATCGAGTCACTTTCTCCTAATTGGTGGAATGTCTGACCTTTAGAACAAACACTTGAAGTCCTAATTGGCACGCTAGGGATACAATGAAGCCTCCACTTCAATCTCACGGTCGCGTAGACGCTCAAAGATGTTAGAAGGGTTGGAAGACACCTTGGTATTTTTATCTGGTCTCAGCAACGCATGTCAGTAGAAGACGTTATAGCAGTCATGGAGACTTCCATAACTTACCACTGGTGGTGCACCCATATCTTTGACAGAGGTGCTCTATGTCTGTGAGGTAGCTTAATTGCGACTCATAATGATTGAGGAGCATCGTTTCAGGGTGATTATTCAAAGCTTTCCTCACAAGCATGGCAACCTGTAGACATTCAGATCAAACTATTATCTGGTATCAATTTTTTTAAGATTGTACGTCGATTATATTTTGTTCAGACCAGCCCAGCGAACTTCAGCGAAGGATACCACAATCCCCGTTGGATCGGCCTGTCTGAAAATTGCATTGCTTGGAGTCTCCAAGTGTAGAGTGCTGGCACCACCACTCTCATTGCTCCTCAAAATAAACCTGCAGATGGTGTTGATTTTGAAGGGCACTTGTATCTCTTTTAAGATGACCCATCTCAGTGCTGGGCCTTGGATGTGAATATCAAAATTTTCTGACAGTCAGAATAGCATTGTTATGTTTACATTGGAGTTCCGCGATTCAAGTTAGCACGGCATCTGAAAAAAATCTCCGATATCAACATCCCACCAACTTGTATGTCGACGTTGTCAGCTACACCTGTAAGCAATATTGTAACGGAATCAAATAGACCAAAGCTATGGTAGCCAATAATAATCTACTTAACACAACGATCACCCAATAACTAAGTCAGGAACATGCCCTGCTACGTTAGCCCCATCCAGTACCTGTGCCTCCATTGCCCGTGACAATTGGCTATCACTAGCACCCGCGTCCAACAAGACGAACGCATAATAAAATTTGTGTAGACGATGATTGGATCCATTAAGGTAATTGAAATATACTATAAATAATCAAGCACATTTACCATTCTCGTGTTTGTATGTTTCCATACAAGTAATTAAATATTGCTCAGCGACTCAATTCCTAAACGCTATGACAAATACGTTACTCGGTTTATTACACATCTACATAAGTTGAATCATACATTAGAATTGTAGCATATCTCGCTCTACCTCTACTCCAAGGAATAATGGGTGTAGAAAAAATACATATTTATTCGGTCCCCAAATCCTATCAATTTGCCCGGAAAAATTATACATTTGTAAACTATTTGCGTTGCAACAGTTGACGTGCTCGCGTTATGATGTCTCATGAGAACAATGGCGGCAAGATCTTATTCGAATGCGTTTTATCATAACGCATTATAGTTGTCCTTGAATGTTGTAATGTCGTTTGATTGGTTGATCTGATCGCTGCAGGCATTCTCAAGTCATGAAGGAACCGTTTTGTTCCATGACATATTACTTTCACCAGCCATTTATATAAAACGCATATTGTTACTCTACGGCAGGCCTTCTTCTTATGTCACTATCAGCTGGGTGCTGCATAAATACGTGTTTACAGCACAAGCACGCCATTTGGACATGTTCACAGACCCAATTGGGATTTATATACCCACAGATCAAAAACCAAACCGTCCGCAGTCATTTGTCCAACAAAACCATGAACGCAGATTAAAGGCGCGGGATGAATGCTAAAATCAAAGTTTCTTAAACACTGTTACCGCACTCATACATGCTGAATGTATGACCACTGAGGTTGTGCATCGCCAGTCTAAGTGCTGTTAGCCTTCTGTCCAATAATGTCCACCTTTCTCACATGTAACTAGCGCAATTTAATCCAAGTCAAGCCTCAGCGTTCCATATCATTTTTGTCCCCAAGATGGCTGAGTGACAGATGAAGTCAAATATTGAAGATGTATTTGATCTCTAGCTAACATAATTTTTTTTCAATATAATTGTTACAGTATGATGTGGGACATTTATTGTCCGATAGCGAAATAATGTGATTACCACAGAACAAAATTGATATGACTCAATCTGCTCTGTTATTGGCAAGCCAATTTTCCAAAGCTCTTGGTCGACCCATTACATTGAGTGTATATCCGAGGTTTAAATTCCTTGCTTGAGGTAAGTTTAGTTCATAATATATTTATGATCACCACCATTTCATTTCCAGCTTTCCGAGCACCGCAGCAGTAGTCTGATCAGCTGAACGGTAGAGTCAGATTGCCTACATGCACATGATGACCCGAAGACCCTGACATATATGGAGATTGGCCGTGGGTTGATAAGATAGATGTGAAGGTACATCGAGGGTATGAAAGCTGCTGCCTGGGTCATAGTTGCAATCGTGATGTTCACATCAGAACCTTATGTTACTATAGACAAACAGCAAGGCTCAGTAATCATTGACGCCAGGCAAAATATGTCGGTCTCTTTGGCGGACCACGAACATATATAAGGTCAGTATAAATAAGCTTCTGCGGTATAGAATTCACTGCTAGGTGGTTATGATAATACTGAAAATGTTGAGGTCAATAACTATATAACTTATTGCTCACAACTTTAGAATGATCACGGAGAAATGATTTTCAGCGTAAAACTTTCAGTACAACTTCCTCGCATATTGCTCAAAATACCAAAGCAAGTGACCGGGCACTCAAGTTTTCACGTTTAAAATCAGTTATGTGCTGCCAGCATCCAATAGCCCCTAACGTTTTTTTCGGGCAATCAGCAACACATGGTATAAAACCTGGCTAGTTTCATTCCAAGCAATAAAACATCGGAGCCGTTTGGGAGCAGTAAGTCACTGCAAGAATATAGATTGCGCCATTAGTTCAATGTACTAGAATCATCAGAGATGAAGATAGCCTAGGAGTGGAGTCTAGGTACGATAACAATGAAGGCCACAGACCGTTAATAAAGAATAGACCTTGGCCGTCTAAACATATATATATATATATATATATATATATATATAGAGATAGAGAGATATATATATATATATATATATAGATAGAGAGAGATATATATATATATATATAGATCTATATTTATATAGATATATATATGTATCTATATATATATATATATATCTCTATATATATATATATCTATATATATATCTCTATATATATATATATATCTATATATATATATATATATATATATATATATATATATATATATATATATATATATAAATCTGGCTTGCGCTGCGAAGGGTGGTAGTTACGACATGCTGGGGTAGTTTTCAACAATTAAACGATAAAAGTAGGGCATATTCTGAAGCGCAGTCAGTTTAGTGGCACTGTCCGAAATTGGCCGCAGAACTCTTTCTTCTATGATCTCAGCTATCTACTTGGATTTTAACTCGTGACAGAGAAGCCCTCGCACGCTGATACGTTTCGAACATATGCTGTCAAATGTTGCATAATGTATTTGGAAGGAAGCTATACGAAAGCTATTCCAGTTCTGCGACTGCTAACCTCAGCCTTATCATGTCATTATTGATATCGCATCATTCAGAAATGAGATGGAAATACGAAAACCCCATTGAAGTGAAAATTGCGCCATTTTTCAGTGGTGAAAACCACAGGATAGGAGAACTATCTGACGATGTGTTACGATACATCGTCGACTCTATCTGCGCGTTCCATTCTTGATTACTTTACACCTTACCCCGATCACTCGAGCGGTTAAGTCGAATATTTTGACCCCGGAAATCACCATCGTATGCAGCATATCACTGAAACACTAGCCGCGTCCAGGTCATTACTTCACGCTGGTAATAACTAAAGCAACCAATCCCCTTGTCAGTAGAGAGTTTAATAAAGTTTCAAGATTGAAGCCGATGGGAACTGCCCATTGACTGGGCAATGGCCTGCATATGAACTTGAGACCCTCTGGTTTGCATTAACGCTAGATACTAACGAGGCACGTCAACGTTTTAATGTGATTGATCCGGACTTTAAGTTAATGCGACTTCACTCCCGTGGAAGGTTGACTATGCAGGTAGTATCAAGAGTTACAAAATAAACTTCATGAACAGACCATTACCTATTATTTAAGCCACACTCTCGTAAAGATATTTATCCTCCATGGAACAAATGGGATTTTGATATAATTTGTGTATAAATTCATAACCCGAAAGGGGCACTCTACCATGAGTAATCTTGATATGTTGAATATTAAGATTCCTGTTTTGTCGTTTCACAGTTATTCAACTTACGCCCATAAAACATTGTGAACGTGGGCAGTCTTGCAGAAGCTTCGCCCTCTTCCAGCAATTGAATCATCTATCCATTGCATCGTAAGCTATTATCAATTTGATCCTGAATCGTTCCTCATTCGGACGCCGTGTGTCGATTTATCAATGTCGAAAATTATCAACCATTTTTATATTAGTACCAAACCATCTCGACCCAGCGCGCATCATCTGGCGGCCCACTAAAATAAGGGTTGATAGCTGCAGAGAATAAACTTACACCGAGTTAGTAGTCAGAGGATCTAAAGTGCTTAAGGATCTATGAAAAATAGATATAACAGTTTTTTTTCTAGACATGGGGCTTCTCCAATTAATAGCGTCAGCTGCAGCAGGGAACGCAATTAATGTTTTTCGCGGATTGTAAAAGCCACCATTCAGAAGTTTCAATTATTTACCTCACCGTCAAAAGACAGCGGATATAATCGGCCCAAAGCATCGTGCATATATAACACTGATTGAAGAAGCTAGTCAGTGTTAACAATTCAAGGGCAGGGGAAGGGAGTGGGGTGGGTAGGGGCGCTTTTAACCAGCAATAGGTACATTGTAGTTTCGAGATTCAAAGTGCGTTGAAGGCAAGTCAACCAAGGTGTGAATATTCGCAAAAAAGTGACCAACTAATTCAATGATTTATATACCCTAAACCAATATTTCAGGCCTTACTTACGCGTGGACGAAGGAAGTTAGAAAGGGGGGTGTTAGTGATGTAACGCATGACCGTTGACCATTGATTATCATTGCAATTAAAATCCTGCCGTGCACCTCTTCTCTGCTGTAGTTCCAATTTTGTAAGTTTGAAAATATCAAACGCAATATGTGATTTTGACCATGGCGAATATATATAGGAGTCAGGTCCCTGAAGGTTTCGAGCGCATCATTACAGTTTGAATTGATAAAGTAACTGGGGAGTAGCGGAAACTGCAAGATGCTTTGGTACCCATGCAAGCTGCATTACATGGCTCATATCCATGCAGTTCAAGGTTTTGAGATAATTGATGTTGACTCTACATTAATAAACGCCATATGAGAGGTGACGTCACTCCAATGTGCGGTACATGCAAAGAGACAAGGCGTGTATATATTTCTATAACATACTTATATGTTAGTAAATGTATATATATATACATATATTTTACTTGTAACTCATGTCTAGTCACATTAGTAAAACCGTCTGAAAAGTCAATAAAACCTTTTTTGCAAGATTGAAGGGCTTACAGTGTATGAGAACACCAACGCCCTTGAGAATAATCAATCTCAAAAGAGATATTCTGTACATGCTTCTTCCTCAATAAGCATCGTCAGCTGCGCCTGGGAAAGCATTAGTTGGCTTAATGAGTTATATGCCGATTTCATGTGTGCCAAATACCTGTCTGTAGTTAAATTAGGCTTGAAATTATCGATTGTTAATTTTCTGTAATACCTATTAACGGCGAGATAAATCTCAACGATACTCCCACGGAAGAGTGATTACGCAACCGGCACGGGTGCAAGTGACACATGATTTACTTCACTGCCAAATCTGTTACAATGAAGATATTTGACGTCCAGAGAAAGACCTTTAGTTCGTTCCTTGGACGTTTTAACACATAGAAAAGTTTAAATCCATAATGATGTGATATTTGACATGCAAGAAGCCATGATTTATTTAGCTTTATTTAGATTTATTGTCATCTGACCTGGTTCGTGTCCCTAGTCTTTTCCAACATGCCATGTCTAAGTAAAGCCCCACACCGACCGCACCAGAACCCAGCAGAGACTTGTTCGTCTACAGAGTCTGTAAAGATACCGCTACTGATGAGCTATTACGGTACATGCAAGATAAAGGAGTGGAATGACGAAAGGTAGAGAAGCTGTCAAATAAGGCCGCCAAATTTGACAGTTTCTGCGTGGATCTCGACAATCTTTTGAATGATTGTTTTCGGCCGGTTGGCATATGTGCTAGGAGATTCTATCGCAAACAGGAAAGCAATTAGGTTGTATTTGTCACTGTTTTTACTGTCAATGTGTCACAACGTTTTGTACATATAATAGTAGAGGCCATAGGGACGATACGATTGTGTACATTCAGAAATTAATGAATGAATGTGATGTTCTGTTTCTACAAGAGCATTGGTTACATGAAAACGAATTTGATATACTGAAAACTAAATTAGACGGAATAATTGTTGGTGGGGTGTCTGGTATTTATTCATCTCGGGTTCTCAAGGGGAGACCATATGGAGGCTGTGCATTTCTGCATAAGCGGGATTCGAAGTTTTCAATCAGTCTTGTGCAATGTAATAGTGTCAGGTGCATTGATTGTGTGGTTACAGTAAATTGTGATGGTCGATCTGCATCAATTTTATTTATATATTTGTACATGCCGGGCGATGTGTCATCTTCAACTCCATGTAACAATATCTATAGTAAAATTCTTAATGATGTCCATTCTATCATCAACGCCAACTCTGATGTGGATTTCGTGGTTCTAGGGGGTGACCTTAACACTGGTTTTTAGACGCAATAGCTCACGAAATACAATTTCAATGAATGCATTATGTGAGCAGCAAGGTTTGAGACCTTGCGAGTCGATTGGATCAAGAGTCATTGATTTCACCTATGAGAGCGATATGTCTAATGCAAGATCTGTTTTGGATCATTTCATAATATCTGAAATTATATTGCCGTTATTCTCAAGATATACATGTACTCATGATGGGGACAACTTATCTTACCATAGCCCTGTTTTTCTGAGTTTGGATGTCAATGTTTCAAAGTCAGGTAAACCGAAACGCAGCATATCCAGTAAGATTAAGTGGTCTATTGCCGATGAAAACGGCATCAGCAGTTATAAATGCTACTTGAGCGGGTTTTTTTTGTCAAATGTCAAACTACCAACATCTGTTGCGACATGTACCATATCTGGTTGTAAAAGGCATAATGAAATGATTGACAAATACTTCAATGATATAATCAATGCATGTGTACAAGTTGGAATCCACAGCTCGTTGGCAAAAGGTGGCCGAAAGAGAATAGCGGGTTGGTGCGAACATATCGCTCTTGCTAAAGAAAGATCGATATTCTGGTCACGTTGAAAATGGGAGCACTTGTGTTGGAATCCTTAAAGACATTAAATGCAAGGCTAAAAGGGATTACAAGCGGGTTTCACACAGCGTAATCCGCAAACAAGAACAATATGCGGCAGATCGCATAGCGAAAGCTCTGCTCAATAATCATGAGCGGGATTTCTGGCAGGAGGTAAATAAGAAAACTCAAAAATCGGCAGCTGTGCCGTCTCTCATTAATAATGTTCAAGGGGACGAAGATATCTGCGCTTTGTTTAAGGCCAAATATACGAAGATATCTGCGCTTTGTTTAAGGCCAAATATAAAGAATTATATAATAGTGTTTCTTACAGCGACTCTGAACTGTCAGAAGTTCAGGAGCTGCTCTCAATGGATATCCATTGCCAGTGCCACGTGGGCAATTGTACCGCTGCTCACTATGTAAATGTATATCAAGTGAAAAGGGAAGTGATTAGGATAAACAAAGGAAAATTGGATGCAATTAAATCATTTTCCTCAGATAATATCATAAATGGCTGCGAGGCACTGTATATTTATTTGTCATTGTTATTTAGCGTTATGATGTCACATATGTATTCCCGTGAGGGCATGTTGCTCTCGTCCCTATCCCCAAGATAAGGAAGAAATCGATGAATGTTAGCGAAAACTACCGATCCATAGCCATCAGCAGCGTAGTAGGGAAATTACTTGACAATATTTTGATTGAATCTTATGCTGATATTCTTCAGACAAGT
Organism: Urechis unicinctus; assembly: GCA_034190875.2. Classification (NCBI taxonomy): domain Eukaryota; kingdom Metazoa; phylum Annelida; class Polychaeta; order Xenopneusta; family Urechidae; genus Urechis; species Urechis unicinctus. Next base: position 60,158,729 of record CM067342.1, read on the forward strand.
AACTTGCAATTCTCATTCGACGGCGCAATGTACATTTGTTCTCAAAGAGGTAATTGAATACTATGATGGTCATGGCTCTCCATGTTATGTGATGTTATTAGATCCCTCTAAGGCTTTTGATCGCGTTGATTATATTAAACTGTTTATGCTGCTACGCAAGCGAGGCATGTGTCCTACCACAGCTAAGATGATGTTGAACATGTATACGCAGCAACGATTGCGCGTGCAATGGGATAATGAAATTTCGGAGAGGTTTAGCTGTACAAACGGCGTGAAGCAGGGCGCAGTTCTGTCTCCGATTCTATTCTGTGTATATGGATGAACTACTCACCCGTCTGTCACACACTAAAGTTGGATGTCATATTGGTCATGAATTTATTGGGGCAATTGCTTATGCTGATGATCTGTCGTTAATTGCACCCTCATTGACCGCCGCCAAGATAATGATTGAAACATGTGAGCAATTTGCGGCTGAGTACAGTGTCGTTATCAACTCAAAGAAGAGCAGTTTATTAGTTTTCAATGATAACCTGTGCGCTGTAGATTTAAGGCTAAATGGTTGCACTATTCCTATTTAGGAAAAAGCTTTGCATCTTGGTAAAGACTGTAATACTAATAACATGAATGTAGCATGTTCTAATTTTTGTTGATGTCAAAGTTTGGGGCTTGCAATGTAGATGTGAGAAACAAGTTGTTCAACAGTTTCTGAACAAGTTTTTATTGCTCTCCCTTATGGAGTTTAGAAATACCGACACTTAGAGGTTTTTTGCCGAACTTGGCGAAAATGTATTAGGCGTGTCTGGAAGCTCCATCCACAAACGCGTTCCTTATATTTACATCTTTTGACAGGTCAACAACCAATCATTAAACAATTAATGAAGCGCTATATCATGTTTCCATGTAAATGCATAAGCAGTGGTAACAATGTGTTGTCCTTTGTGAGCAGACTCTGCGCATTTAGTTATTCCACTGTTGCTTGCAATCTGAAAATTGAAATGACCACCATTGGTATCAGTACTAACGCTATTTTCTCAGCAGAAATCACGCCGAACGAGTACCTACTCAGGCTGAGTGAGAATAAAATAGACAGTAATGTGTTATACACTATTTCATTATTAAGAGAGCTCATTATGCAACGGGATGGGCGAGCAATTTCTATTCTTACCCCACAAGAAACTGACGAGCTCCTGTACACAATTTGCACGTTACGATGTTAATCTTCATTTCTTTCTTGCACTGATTGTTTACAAATCTGTACGTTTATATGTACGAAATAAATACTATATATATATATATATATATATATATATATATATATATATATATATATATATATATATATATATATATATATATATATATATATATATATATATATATATATATATATATATATATATATATATATATTTATACTTTACTGAAAAGAATAGAGGACACTTATTGTATGAACCGGACACAAGGTCGTACCTTTGACATCAAGACCATGGTACAAAACGTGTAATGTATCATTAATACGGACCTGCTTCCCATTGCTTGATGTCTTTTTCGTCTTTGAGTAGTTGACTCACGTGCGCTGTTAGTGGATATTTCCGTCTTGCCAAACATTATAGTTACGCTAGAGCTAGCACATCGTGAAAGTCCTGCTTTAGTGCGATGAATTCAACCTCGAAGTTGGGTTTTAGCATCAAATACTCAAATCGAATCAGGAATATCCTAGTTTGTAAAAGACAAATAAAATTATCAGTTACGCTAAGCTGACATGCAAGCAGGTTAACAGATATATATTCACAGCTCGCATTCCAATTGCCTAATCGACATACCATGATTAAATACGGTTCAATAGAACATACTTACCAATGCAGCTGAGGTAAACTTAATTCTCCAGTTTGGCAACAGTTATTATTTGGTGATAGAATGCCAACTATTGAGTTCATCTTCGAGGTAGATGGCATGCAAGTAAATGATATGACCAAACGTTTATTGTTGCTATTTACGATCGTTAATGCGTCATTTGGTAATTGCAATTGCAACAGTGTCTGCCTAATTCGATATTTGATTTGCTGTCTGCATACCTATAAAACTATGCCTTGCTTGATTGAATACACATCATGACAGTTGGCTATCATACATCGGAGTGCAAGGGAAAGCTTCCAAAAAAAGAAAGGCAAAATAGAAAACGTGAGGAAAATAAACGTAAAAAGATTATCGCTGGATGTAAAAGCACAATGTAACCTGTGAGATTTAGAGGTGCACCAGAGCCTGGTCGTGATGTATTCATATATCGGATGGATTCTACTACAGAGACCGACGATTTCAGAGAATACTTCGAGCAACAAGATATTGCAGTTCGAGGTGTTTCCAATGCCAATTCTTAATTAAAATCATTTAAACTGACAGTGCCTGTCACTACGGTTAATGACCTCTTCCAAGATGAGTTATGACCACTAGGTCTGATGATCCGCAAATTCATCGACAGTCATCCCGTTGTGGATTGGACAGATCGTTCAGTACCATATTGTTTCGACAATATATATTTATATATATGAATATGGCTATGCGAATCGCACCATATAATTTACAAGGGTTAAGCCCAAGTTGGATGCCATATATAAGGATGCTTACTAATAACCATGAATTTATTTTTATTCAGGAACACTGGCAGTTCAAAGAACAAATTAATGTGTTTGATAATTTAATTCCGAACGCTATTTCCCAGGGATTTTCGCCTATGTGTGACGAACAGTTACGCAGCGGTCGCCCATATGGTGGATGTGCGATATTATGGAATAAACAGAGGCAATTTCCTGTGGTGCACATACAAACCAGCTCTTACAGGTTATGTGCCGTCGAATGTTGCATTAAAAAAGCTGATTTTGCTTTGAATAATGTATATATGCCTTGTGCTGATGTCCGAAATATCAGTGAATATAGCGATATTTTGTAAGAAAAAGCGTATATTTGCACTACAGTAGATATCAGTACCCTTGTGATAGGTACATTGGCTCAACAATAAGCTAATGACAAGGAAGATACCTCAATTTATAATATGTTTGTCGCCATTTGTAATATGTTTGTCGACAAGGCAGCGGTGCGTTACATATAACGCAGGCGAAATTAAACATTTGAAAATAGAATTGAATATTGATATAAACACATTTGTATGTCATATAAGTGTTATCATAATCATAATGTTACACCTGCTGATATTGATCAAGCCGTTAGTGGCTTAAGGAGTAAAAAGTGACGGTAGCAATGAATTTGTCTCAGATTATCCAATCAATAGAACAATGATGTTGAGAATACATGCAGCTATGTAGCGCCATGGAGTGTTTCCTGAGGGTTTTGACCTAAGCACAATAATACGATACCTACAAATAAACGCTAATCGTTGAATCGCTCAGACAATTATAGAGGTATAGCGCATGGTAGAATCATTGGAAACTCCTTGATCTTGTTTTATGCAGTAACAGGAATGTTTTTATGTGATCAGATTCTCAATTTGGATTTCAAAAAGAACATTCGACAACCCAATGTACATTTGTTGTTATTGAAATAGTACTATATGATCTAAACGGTGGTGGGTATGTCAAACTGATTCAGATGTTGAGATGTAAAGGGGTGTGTCCATTTGTGGCCAGAATATAGCTTCCGAAGGAAAGGTACCGATGCTAGCACCTAAGCACATAAGTCATAGACTTTATTTGTAGTATCAAACTGAACACTCATACATTTAACGGGTTGTATAAGCTCCTTTGACCTTACCCAGGTTCGATGTTGTAGAGGCGTCGTTTCATTGTTTGGTCGCTGGGTGGGAGAGTGAGAGGATGGAGAAGAGTCTCCCTTCTATGTAGAATCTCCTGGGCATCCCGCCCACACTTAGCCGTGCCTCGTTGATCAATTATCTTCAATCAGCACGCACATTCTCATTATATGAAACAATTAATGTTAACGTTCCTGTAAAATCTAGCAAGATATATGGCACCCTTGAGCCAACGCGCAGCACTTTGTCGCAGACCAAAAATATTCATATAAATATGTAATTTTATAATGCGATATTGCCATCTCTACACTTGAAACTGTCGACTTGTCCGGACGCGTCTTCTGATCACTACGACCTGTTGACACCTGTAGAGGATTTCACAGCTCATGTCAGACTCTACAGTATGGTGCCCTGGAGAGTGACTACTTCTGTCAATCGAAATGGTCTTACGCTTCCAGTTCATATATTCATGGTAAATAGCGCAATGCGCATCGGCTATAAAGGATTCCATCGTCTCTAGGGTTCTAGTGAATCGTAGATTAGAGTTTCAGATAAATCTTACCTCAGCAGACATGGAGGAAATAGTTACCCAGCCGGCCGGAAACGCATTGTCGTCGGTTGTAAAGTCTCTAATAAGTAAAATATCGCCGATTAACTATACAAACATACAACTACTGACTCTGTTTTCCACACCGCCTCTAATACCAAGTTTATAATTTGAGAATGTCACATATGCCACAAAACAAAAGAAACACAATGAATGCGTCCACTTTCAGAACAAATTAATTTGATGTACTTTAATTAAGCAAGCCGCACATCACACATGTAATCACAATATGTTGCTAAGAGAAGCAGCGGATATACAACGACGAGGAGATCTAGGAATTAATATATAGGTTGACACTAAGCTGCTGCAGTGGGATAATCACGCGAATTTACATACAAGAGCTGCATTCACTAAGAATGCCGATGTGATGTATAAGCATCGTAAATTCACATAAAGAATGACGAATGTTAATGAGACAAATACTTCGCGTTATTCATTAACCATGGTTGGAGAGAAAAGAAGATGATTTCTTTTTTTAGACATTCCACATGATTGTTTAGTAGGTGGAGTTTTAGTTGGTGGGGTTCTTGTTACTGGTTTTAAATGGGGCCTATGTATTGAACAAAGCGGACCAGAACCAAGGCTTCAAGCGATTGGAGCTTTTATACGACAAAGAACAAATGATACGCAGCTTGCGTGAAAACGATATTGTTCCGGTCGCCATACTTGACCTTAACAAAGTTCGGGACTCATTATAAGCAAAGTACAAATTAAAAAACACACACTATCCAACAGGGAACGGTTACGACTACATATATATATATAGAGAGAGAGATATATATAGATATATAGAGAGATATAGAGAGATATAGAGAGAGAGATATAGAGATAGAGATATATAGAGATAGAGAGAGATAGAGATAGAGATATATAGAGATATATATAGATATAGAGATAGATATAGATATAGATCTATAGAGATATATATATATAGATAGATAGATAGATAGATATATATATATCTATATATATATATATATATATATATATATATATATATATATATATATATATATATATATATATATCTTATTTATATTTATATATATTTATATATATTGCCGCACGCACCTAGTGTCAATTAGGAGGGGAAGCTGGGTTAAAAACTTAACGTCACGGCCAGAGTAATTAGGTCTCTTGTAGTTAGTCTTTTACGTGTGCAGACTTAAAGGGCACATTCAATATAGCACTACCCTAGCAACAGGCACAAGAACAAAGCGTATATAACTCGGGAGCCGTGCTGTCTAAGACGTTGTCTTAGGTCGAACACATCTAGCGTTAATGGGCACATCAGGTTCTTTTATGTTTATCGCGGTCAGTGGCCCTTGCATGAGCTGACCTACTCGGCTTGTTTCATGTGCATCTCTCTACAATATACGCTTTGTTCTTGCGCATTTTCCTCGACATGTTAAGTCCTTACCCTGCTTGTTTGAATGCTATATGGTCGTTACATTTGCTATGTTTATCAGCTCACATGATTTTACAAAATGTGTCTTGACACATGCCAAGAACGGCATTACTTGCTTGGGATTGATAAATTCGATCATTGAGGTTGTGCTGTAATGTGGCTTCAGGACAATTGTGATGAGTTGTTTATCATTGTGCCAAAAGGAAGTCTTTTTCGATCAGTGGGCACACTACCGCTGATGCTTAGGCTGTGATTGAGGAAAACAGGCAGGAATGTTGATGCCACACAACGAAATTTTAGTTATCCTCAGTTTCTGCAATCTATTTAACACAGTGCGATTTCGATACATTTCATTTCACCTGGTAAGCTTACTCGTTTTGAATGATGCATTTCTACTTTTACACCACAAAGCCACTCACATTTCGATTCATACCTTTATTTATCGCGTTTCAGATACCACATCATAAGCAATTACGGCATTTTCTCTTTATTATGCGCCCAGTTATGTTGAAATGATCTTATGGGAGTGTTCATTGTGCTTATAATCAGCCTGTTTTACTTTTTAGGCGAATAGGTTGGTTGGCATTAACCAACGATGCGTACATAAATTCTCAAAATATTATGGTCTGTCAACTTGAAAAACAGAAATATCGCAAACTATTGCATAGTTCTTTCATGTGAAATACAGATCCTGTCAAATGATGTACACAAGTTGTTCAAAACAACGTGACCCCTTATGAAGACAAGAAGATAAGATAGTTCATCGCTTTACCTGTCGCTTATTGAGAAAGCGCCATGTATCTATGACGCTGCCATTAATTGACCGCAACTTATTAAACACTTTTAATGAGTCAATATGACAGTGATAGTTGTGGGTGCATAAGGTGACTGTGTTCGGCATTAAAATTATCTTTGGAAAATCAGTGAGGTGTTCGAAGACGAAATCTAAACAATATTTAACGTTCATTAATATATATTTATTATGTATATGTATGTAAACATGTATGTGCGTATATATATATATATAATATATATATATATATATATATATATATATAAATATATATATACTGACATTACAACATTCGTAGACTCCAACCATTCGTGGACAAATTTTTATAGTACATTTTTGCTATCATTAATTATCAATTATTTATTCGGCATATTTTAATTGATACAATGAAATAGTTTAATGCGAATAAAAATCTTTTTGTCACTTTTTATTCCTGGTATATACTTTTGGTCCTCGAAAGTCCACGAAAGGTCAAGACACTAATTTATACGTATAAATCCAACCTTTCGTGCCCATATATATTTTCGAATATTTGCGGAATACCGAAATATTTAAATCATTTTCAGTCATCATGGATTAGAAACATAATATGTGTTGTAGATGTGATCATTATGAACCATTGGTAGCATTTCGCGATCTAATTCAATGTTGTAGATTGATGAATAACGAGAAAAATAGAGTATTTCGGTAATAAAATTTAAAAATAAATCAAATATTTTAATTTTTCAACTAAAACATATCCAACACACATGATGAAACATTATTTCGGCAATTTGGATCGAAATATATATCGTTATACGGAAGATATTGAGGTTTGCGGGTTATGTCAACGAATGGTTATTTGTTAATTTTGGACATATTATATATATATATTTAATATATAAGTAGCGTTGACTACATCATATATATATATATGTGGCATATCTACTATCATATGATATATCTATATATATATGCCTGGATATCATATATATATATAGATATATCGTATATATATCATATATATATATGTATATATACGAATATAGGTCCTATCTATATATATATTTATATATCTCTGTCTGTCTATGGTCCACTATATATGTCGCTCTCTCTCTCTCTCTATCTCTCTCTCTCTCTCTCTCCTCCTCTCTCTCTCTCTCTCTCCTCTCTCTCTCTCTCTCTCTCTCCTCTCCTCTCTCTCTCTCTCTCTAGATCTCTCTCTCTCTCTGCTCTATATCTATATATCTCCTTTTTCTGCGCCTGTCCTTTTTTCCTCCAGTGAGTGTAATGACCAGGCATCCTCCAAAGCTACTGCCTGAAATCGTGCATCTCCTTTTCCGTAGGGCTTACTGGATGGCTTGGCTGACAAGTGAGCATCAGGGATGTCATGAGAGGGTGAATGATCTCTGAAAGCATTTATTGAAGTAGCGCTACATACTTATTCTTGCCGAAGCAATTTCCAAAAAACATCAGTGCGTGCTTGATCCGTACCAATGGTTGGGCACATAGTATATTCCGAGCGTGTTTAATCGTAAATTCAAAAGGCGATACCTGTGGGGTCAGATATATTCGATATGGTACGTAAGGCCTCGAATTGTCTTGAACCCTGCTTGTTTGAATGCCAAGCGGTCTTTTCGTTCGTTAATCTGTCAATTCACATGATTTGACTAAATATCTCTTACGATTGACTTGGCCAATGGCCAGGGCAGCATTACTTTCAAAGAATTGATCAATTCGATCATTGAGAACAACTGTGTTGTAATGTGGCTGCATGATAATTGTGGTGACTTGTTTATTAATGTGCAAAATGGAGGTCTATTTTCATCAGTGGGAGCACTAACTCCACTGAACTTCTTGCATGCTTCTGCTGTGATTGAGAGAAG